>JABASH010000066.1:0-66742 GCA_019776445.1 Tomocerus maximus
TATTTAGAACTGTAATAATGAATTTGTTTATACAGTGGGCTACTAGAAACCATTTTTATAATTCATTTATTAAGTATATACCTAACTATGTAGCTTAGTGCGTACATAGTAGCAGTGGATACACTTATTATCACAAACGCATGTAACATTGTTATCTGTGACAGCCAAAGAGTGTTTTGCAGGAACAAGGAGTATACCTTGAGCGAAATGTGCATGACAAAGTATCCAAATTCTGTCATGAATTTATTTATTTCTGGTCTGGCAAGGCACGGAACGACATGGTTTGACTTGTCGCACTTTCGTTTCGGTATATGATGTTACTAACAATACATTGCAGACATAAACGGTAGTAGTCCGGGTAGCGTAACTTAGGTATCTAATGATATAATAATAAAGTGGAAAAACGAAATAAATGTTGTATCACTAAAAGTGGAGTGGAAATGATGAAGCAGTGGGCATAAGAGATAGAATAAGTAACAGACTCCGATGTGAATGTGTGTAACTGAAGAGGACATTTCTGGAACACGTATTTGAATTCAAATGTGTTTACTACTACTAATACTGAGTATACGCTGTATTATTTGTGGGGATTCTCCCGGCGGTAGGATGTGAAAGGAAGGAAAACACGTATCTAAAGACGAATACATGAACGAGGAAGTTGTTCTTCTCAAAGATCCAGGACATACGTACTTAAGTAGGTACATGAACTGATAGCCTTCCATACATTATAATAGTGCTATATGAAGAATCTATAATATTTGCTGCTAAAGTATAAGTTTGTAGGTTTCACCTAGGCACAAGTCCCGGCACGAATTTCTCTGTGGCAAAAGTTACAGTTCGCGAGGAAAATGATTCTCTGCGACACAATACATAGTCTGAGACTGGAAATAAATAGTAGGACATGTATAAATAGTGGAAATCAGAGCGACTGCCTTTAGTTTAGATTACATAAGTACTGGAGACACGTTCAAAGACTTCCTGCCTCGCAGAAACTTTCTGGCTCCCTCACTCCCAGCAAAATAATCAAAGCAAACTCAGGAGCTGAGGTGAAGCCGAGCACTTGATTAACCTATCTATTATAAAGATATGGCAATAATGACAACAACGTCCATATTTTAAAGCCTATTGCCTGCACTCAGCCTCTGGGATATTTATAGCTCTACTACTACCTCACTCTCAGAACTACTCCGCTAGCTCACACTGCTCTCCTCCAGAATTATAACTCTCGAAATCCCTTTTCTTCTCCTGTACTCGCCGTTTACCATATTCCACTCATGAATATAAATTTTTCCATCCAATTCCAAGCACAAACCGTTTTTTAAAAGGAGAAATTCACATGCGAGACAAGAGCAATTTAACTACCCAATTCCGTTTCGATAAAAATACCCAATTGCTATACTTACATGCATTAAAACACTAACAGATTTATGAGTTATCCCACAGCAGTGTTGATATATTTCGCAAAGAATAGTAATTACCTGCGAGTAGGATTATATTTCAGATTAAAAAATGTTAGAAACAAACGAGAGAAAAACGTTTGTCCGCAAATATCCACTAAATGGTATGTTCTGTGACATGAAAGTCTAATAATATGGTACTTGGTATATCTGCTGGATATTTGTGTAATAAAAAATACTAGGTATCCATATTATGAACAGGATATACATGGCTAAGATTAGTAATTTGTTATTGTAGTAATGAATGCGGACGATTAAAATCAAAAGAGAAGCGATAAAAAATATAGTCAGAGTGGCCATGACCATTCCATTAAATTACAAACATTTGAGCATAAACTACTGACAAAATGACAAAAATTCTTTTCATCTCAACTCTTTTTATTCTCATCTTGATCCTGGAAGGTCAAGAAAGAAAAGAAGCAACTCAAAGTCAATGCATCTACAGATTCAGAGATTCAAAGGACAAACGCTACTCGAGGATGTTGAATTCCATATAATCCTTCTTGATGTGACTTGTGACTTGACTAGCTCTGTGAGATTCTAATAGGAAAAGACAGACAAGACAGGAGGGCAAGTAAGCTTTAGTTAAATCTAAATGTCACTATTAGGTTTACGTAGCAGCCAGCACTATAATAAGTTTTCTTTCCATTGTGAGACACACAAAGAGAAAATTGTGAGGATATACATAAATATATCCTAAAGTACACACTTACTACTGTACATATATATGTATATGTTATATGCATATATTATATAGCGTTGCTTGAGATGGAAAAAGTCTATGTGTTGTGTTATCTACCTACGGTCTTTAATAACCATTGTGAATAGTTTGCATAGCTAAGCTGGCAGAGGTATTTTATGACACTTATTGTATAATATTATACGAAATTACACGCTCCTATTATGACATGTACATTCTTCCTTTGGATAAAATATTATCGCCTGTCAAGTTCCCTCTTTTCATTTCACAGTTTCAGAAGAGTCAACTTGATTACTAGCTCAGACTCATAGACCTATGAAATCAAGTTTAACTCGTACTTGAATTCGTGTCTGAGGGAATGAATGTGGCAGCTTAGAAATTGAGGAAATGTAGTTTACTCAGTGTAAAATACTCCTTTCGTCCTTTCAATTCAATTTATATTTATAACATCGGACTATAATGGGCTTATGTGCACCTACTATATGTCTTTTTAAAGTAACCACTTAGGATTTATTTCTTTACATTGTTATTCATATCTATTTGTTTCTGACGATTCTTATTGTCTGCATTTTGACTTTTAGAGAATATTTAACACTCTCTCGTAATAAAGTATAACGGAATAAATCATACTCTCCTTAAAAGCGTTTAAACTTATGAAATTCAAATGGCTCATAGTGTACCTTGCCAAAACATCTTCAACTTTAACGCTAGAAAATTTTTATATGTTCCGATATAATTAAGCGATTCTCATTCCTATATACATAAAAGTTTTCGAGGGCAACTATATTAAAATGTATTTATCAAAAAAGAAAGAGATAAATTAGACGACTTTATTTACCGAACCGAAATCCAAGTATTGAAACCTTGCACTTCAAGTCGAACGGATAAAATATCCATAGAAAGAAATTAATTTTGTGTTTTGTTTGTCAAGACCAGTTTTTTAATATTACGTACCTATATGTACCTGTCGTAAGCACACAGGTAGCATGATTAGTTTTTGTTTTGCAGACAGCTAATGTAATATGGAGCTCAAATGACAAAAGTTATTAAGGACTAAATTGCTATGGATTTTGAATGGCATATACCTATTATTTACTTAGAAAATGGTAGAAAACTAAAGAGAGAAATTAAAAAGTACATCAGCGAGCATTTTTGAAGCTTCTTGTTGTTTAGAATAAGAACTGGTTTGCGAACGCGTATGACAATATTTGCAGGATTTTCTATTTGTATAACTGTTATATGTTTTCTTGGCATAAAATATTATGTTACATCGATATTGGCACTAAATAAGTATATGTTGTGTAGTCGGTGTATTATTCCATCATCTCCATTTGAGACCCCATTTAAAGTTGAGAAAGATTTGGAAGGAAGATTGGGAAAAATTACATCTTGAAGAAGCATATAAAGGGATGGAGGGGAGTGTGAATATTTTAATGAAGAAACAAGAAACGAGAGCAAAAGAAAGGTTTTCTGTTTCCCAACTCCGACTCCGCCACCTTTCTTGTTTACACTTTTTACACTATCACCCTTTAGAGACAGAAATATAAAAGTGATATTTCGATCTGGAGAGATGAAACTTACGAGGCAGCGAAACTAAACGAGCCATTTGCTTTGCAGTGCATCTCCCTTCCATTCCTCTCGCTTCTTTTCAAATCGAAAAGTTTATTATATTGAAGTTTGAAGTTTACTTACTTCCATCTTTTTAGTACACATCTGCACTTTCCCTTGCTTACATTGCATTTCGAGGAGACACCACATGAATAGAAGTACTCACACCCGAATCTCATTCCATCATGATCCCATCATCTCTCGCCAACTGCAAATAACCTGGAATTCCCATACCTACTCCCAATAATTCAAATGCAAATAAGAATTTGCCTTATAAAAATAGATTTATTTGCTAAAGGTGATACTGTCTGAGTGAATACATATAAACTGAAAGGCTGGATGATTTTCAACGATTGTTTAATTTCTATGAAATGCGGTATTATTTTCTTGATTCCTGACGTAAGGGCACTCAATGGTTTCACATCAGTTCTTATAGCACTCACTTACTTAGCAGTCGGAGTGCTGTGGAAATGCATCTACGACTGTGCTTAAGTAGTTCTGTGTGAGTCATTTAAAGACATTTAGGCCCTCTCTCCATAAAACTAAAATTGAACTACTGCACTATGTCAATAAACAAAGTAAATTAGAAGAGGATAAATACGCTAACACTTTTTGGAAGCTGGAGGACAGTTTTTGTGGAGCATTGAATTTTATAGCCTAATATTCCTGCAGATAAACAAGCCATAAGATGAAAGTGTTTTTCTACTCCATCTGGGAATTTCATATTCCAACATAAGATTCTCGAGCAGTGACTTGGTAAATGAAAATACCAGTTTTTTCGGTCATTACAATATCTCACTTTTATTTTATGTTAGGCATGAAATGATGGTTTATAATTCTTTTAAGCCTGCTTATCAGCCTCCACCACGGCCATTCATGCAATAAAGTTGACGTTGGATGTCTCATAGTTGACATGCCTAACGGCAACATGAATATCTTCAATACAAATACTCAGGAAACATCAAAAGTCCCATTCTCATTGTTTACATTAGGAGGTGACTCGGTGACTGCAGCTATAAAATAGATATCATAATGCACATTACATACCACACCAATCCCCCGACTCTTGCATAACAACCAGTCCACAAGCCATTAGATGTCCAATAGTTGCTTTGCTATCGCCGTCACTAACACACAAACAGACTCTGCCTCAGTTATTCATGTCTTGTCATGTCATGACCATCAATCCATTAATACCTTTTCTTTTATGCAAGATTCCTGATATCTGAGAGATCCATTGTCACTCCACCACTATCTTATTAGATAGGTATGCGTTATATTAGTCTGTTATGTCCAATAGCACTTGTCATGAAGCACTGCTATTAAGAAAGAACCGTCAGCTTCGCAAATTTTTGTTTTCTGACTTACAGTTACAATTTAAATGAACTCTGACGAGATATTTAAATAGTTTTAGAACGATTCGTCCACTCTGGTATCATTGGGTGAAATGCGACTGGGTTATTGAAATACAGAGTGGAAGATGAAAACTAATTGCCAACTCATGTACCTGAATAATCATAACACGACAAGATGTTCTACGTGCTTATCATTACCTTAGAAAGGGATGAGTTCATGGATCTACGCAATTCTGAGCGGGCCATGGAAGGGAATAAAGTGTCTGCCAGAGAATGAACTTTGCAGGAGTAGTTATCATGTTTATTGTTATTGTTATTGTATTTCTACTATGCATTAATGCATTATGTGAAGTGTTACTATGTATTGTGCCCCATGTTTCGACTTTACAACTACAGAGGAATAGGGAGCGATAAAACATTCGCCTTATACAATAAAACCATCCAGCTCCTATTTATGTCATTTTATTTTATTACACATTTTCCTTCTGAGTTCCACTGATAAGCACACAGATGACTTTCTAGTTTATCTAATGTGCTAAGCATAATACTGGCCTTATAATCCTTTCACTAACCACGCATTACATCATCAACCAATTTAAAATCACTCAACTTGGATTCATATTTTAATATTTTATTTCGCTTTTCACACTCACAACTGTCGGACGAGCCTTCTAAGGTATACACTTGTAATGCAGATGAGGTAATAATATTACTTATCACTCTCATCTCTCACATTTAATGGCACATACATACACACTCTGATTTTTAAGAGAAAATTCCTCTCCACTCTGCCAAATCTAAGAAAAACAACTACTATCTACATTACGCACAGTAGATAATTGGCAGATTACAAGTTTTAACGCATCGTTTCAATGCAGAGTGCCATCGGAAAGTGATTCTAGTAAGTAGACCTTTATTATTGGAGGAATGATTTAAATTGCCATTTCGTTTAGTGATCTCAAGGAGTGTTCGATATCTTGCCCGTAAATTATAGTTTAGACTTTAGACTCTGCATGTCTTTCGAACTATTCATCGATTTGCTTTCTTGTTTTTTCCTAGCACCATGCTAATGCAAAAGGGACCTTTAATAACTATCTCCTGAGGTATAGGCACTCTAAAGTACTAATAAATTAATGCCTTTAAATGCACACTTATACTAGAGCAAGTACTCAATATCTTCAATGCATGAGATTTGTTTAAATGCAAACCTCGTAGACATAATTAGTAGAAAAGAGTTTTTAAGACCAAGTTAAAATTTTGTTCATAACTGGAACAAGTTTTTGTATGTATTGCATTAAAATTCGAAATGATTTTAATGAAATAGTGCATTGGTGGATTAAAAGAAACGGATGTAGCAATGTTGCCTGAAAAGTATGCTAAAACGGTGATTATTACACTAGGCACTGTCAAATAGTTTAAGTAGTGGATGGAGTGGAAGCCGGGAGGGCTCAACAGAAAAGTAAAGTCTAAGTATGTAGAAGGCAGATGCAGAAGTACAGCGGAACAGAAGTGCTTAGTTAGGACACGGAGTAAGACAAAAACTGAGTTGAATTGAATACGTAAGAACCAAATAGTAGACGAATGTGTACAAAGCCGAGGACGAACCGTGGCTAATACTTACGAAGACGAAAAATAAAAAGAGCCTTAAGCTCTTTTCGTTTCCCAGCAGAACATCATCGTTTGTAGCAACTGGAAGAAACCAAACCACGTTTAGTTTGTGTTGACTGTTGACTACCTACGTGGAAAATACACACCATCAGCCACCTAATACGAAATAAGACAACAAACCTGCAGTACAATCCCATATAAATGCAAACCTACCAGAAAAACTCGCCTATACTAAACATTTCTAATATCTGTTAACCTGGCTAATATTACCAAGTAAAGATGAGCATCAACAAGAATACTCGTGCAGAGCAGTTAGTACACACAGAACATCCAAAACTCCATCCAGGCAGACTCTGACTCAACTAGACATGATTAGAGACTCCACTAACGATAAGGCAAAAGTGATTACATACCTACATAACATACATCTACCAAGAAGCATATGTCTAAGGACAGAGTAAAGAAAACCGACAGTGCATACATACATACTATACATATAGATGGATAGTAATTCTAGTATGTATGTTTGTATGCATGTATATAGTATATTATAGTGTGGTATGGTATTAGTAAGTGGGGAGATGGATGGAAAGAGCAGTCAAGACGAGATCAGCGTCCTTTACTCTGCCGTATGCCTTAAAACATTTACCTCAACTTCAGCTGCTTTATTATCCCACACTGTTGCGTCGTAGTAGTTCAGTAGTTCTAATGTGGTGTAAAGCCAGAGTAAACGCTTCAAGAAGTTAATGTAATGTAATTACCTTACCTAAGTAATGTTAACTCATCCTCTTCACTTGTGCGCCTTTCCGTACAATTCATCGAAAGACAATTCGTAGAAACACTATTTATAGCCCAATTTATTAAACTAATCAATGAGAGTAATAGCAATACAAATACAAAAGTCCTACCATTCTATCAGTTGAGGTATTTCAAAATTCTGTAAGCCCATCATGTTTTTGACGATAACGTTTGTTGCCTTGAAATTGCACAGTTGCCTTAGTACCATTAGTGACTAGGATTCTTGAGAAAGACGCCGACATTGGTCAATAGGCATCGTGCAAATTCAGTAGTTATGGAGTTTCTATTAAATGGTATGAAAATTTGAATTCAATGTTGTCTGAGCAAGAATGTCCTAAAAAGATTTGAAATCTTTTTCTGTGCCAGCTCTATTAACTGTTTTGAAGCTGCATTGACATCTTTCATAAATGTCTATGTAACTTGTGATGTACTAATCCTCAAATATTTTAATGGTATTTTACTTTTGGTTACATAACTGGAATATTTGAGAAGCTGGACAATTTCGTATAGCTTAATGAAAAATGTTCTAAGATGAGAATGTGATGTGCAGTGCAAAGTCGCGAGAAAATGATAAGAAAGTGTGTTGTGTAAAGAAGTTACTTCTAGCCGTTGAAAGTGAAGTAGAGCTTAAGTAGGTAGAACAAATAGAATACACTTGAGGTTGAGACTTCACTTTTACGGTAAACATTGGAGTGAGCAGTAAGATAAGCCTTGGAAATGGGTTCTGCCCTTAAACATAGCCACATAGAACATGACACAGACAAGCCATATAAGTAGTGTAGATAATATTCTTGCCGTGGGTACCTATTTAAGGGATTTATATGAGAGATAAGTAACAATAAGAAGGGAATAATTGAAGACTGTTGTTGCTGACTGACTGACTGAGTTAACAATAAGCAAAACAAAGCATAGCGAATTCAAGTTATATTATTTTGTAGGCCGGGAAGGTGCCTCTGAGGAGTTACATACATATTCTTGTGTGTGTATCAGGTCCAGTCTCCATTATGCATAGCTATACACACAGCCCTGATGGAAATAATATAAAAAGAATCTAAAAAAGTAGAGGAAGGATGAGAAAGAGAGCAGACGAGACCTACCAATGGGTTCTTCCCATTCTCCCATCCAACAACCTAAGAGGCATTATTATCTACCCACTAATTCAAAGTTACTTGGTCGGTGGTTCATCATGTTGGGTCTTCAACTCGTACATTGTTAAGCTTTGCTTGAATTTATACGATATAATAGTTCCACTTTCTTCTTCGACGGATACGTTCTATGTCTATCTACCTATGTCTATGCTATGTCTATCTACCTACATAATGTCTATCCTGTGTTGCATGTCTATGCCATGTCTATCTATATCTATCCTATACATTCTTACTCCTCAAGAATGTCTCCTTATCTCACTCCATGCTCCTTTGGACTCTTAATATTACCACATATTACATAGGCACTGTGTAACTTTGTAAATGCTATTCCCTTTAGTGCATCTTACTTTATACTTATGTGCATCGAAATTTATCAAAGCAAAAACCAGCCTTTCTGCCTTTGTTTTCCTTGATGCAGTTTACTTCAGTTAAACCATTAAACTTAGCATGGCCATGTTAAGACTTGATAATGCTTTACAACGTCGGAGGCGAGCCTTGCACACCAACAAATAATTTACTTTCTTTTATAATATTGTTACCCAAACTTACCTGTGGACGCTTACGAGCTTTGTCAGTTATAAAATTCCTATGAAAGATCTGCGATGAGCAAGCAGCGTGGGCCTCCCTCTAATCCCCTTTTCTTAAATTAAACACCGTATTCTCAGAATGTAACTAACCCCTTGTTTCTAAAACAATGTAAAACAAATAATATCTCATAAAATAACAAGCGTCCGGTGGTACTGAGATAAGCTTAGAGAGTGTTGCACATGAGAATAATTAACATGCATTAATTGACAGGGAGGAAATTAATTCGTCAAATATTTACAAATATTGATAGGTTTGCAATTGCATCAGTCTCTCGAGATTTAAGAGTCAGTGTCTTAAAGTACCAATGCTGTCATAGTATTTGCCAAATGATTTTTGGAAGTTTGGTTGTGGTATATAATTTTTTTTTACTTACTATAAAGATACATTCAATGAGGATAATATGGTTAGTAGTCGTATGTAAGAGTTTCATAATAAAAATTGTGTTTTTCGTCTCGTATCAAAGGGTCTTTTTTATATTTGGATGTAAGTGTTGTATATAAATTCCATTGCGCAATGCATAGAGATGATTTGTCATTGTTGTTCAAGCTAAAAGATATTTTTGATTGGATTGATTTGTTTGATCGATAGATTCAGAGAGGTTTTCAATTTGAAATGCGGACACTTAATTTTGCTGTGGTTGTTGAGCACTGACAAAGCTGTAAACAAAACAAATGCACAGTGATTTGTGATGCATGTTAGTGCCAGCCAGCCAGCCGGTCTGTTGTGTGTAGAAGCATTCCGTATACTTGAAGTGGTTGCTTGGGTATGTTTGTTGGACTTACGTATTTTAGGTACCTAGCCAAGGTTGTCGTTATTTACTGATGGTAATGTGGTTTCTTTTGTTGGTCGACGAATTGAAAATTATGACTAAAGGAAGGCATAGGAAAGGAAATCAAGGGTGGACGGATTGTTTCAGACTCGTTATTTTGTTGGGTGTTTCGAGCCGCCCAGGAAGACGGCGGAATTGAATTCAATAGAACGAAATGGATGGATATTGGCTTCCTCTCTTTTCCTATTCGATTGCATGAAATATCCATTTTCCCTTTGCTTTGTTTTCTAGACTTTCTTTCAGAAAATAAGGTAAATGTAAGTAGCCGTTGTGCAAGGAAATTCGGCCGAACTGTCTTGCTGCCTCACTTTTCTACGCTCGCTTAGGGATATAAGTCGGAGCACATCCTTTTAAAACGACTTTTAATGCTACAAACAGTTTCTCAACTGAATCTATACAAGTCTTGAAAATTCCTTCAGCAATGCACTCGCATAAATAATACCTGCCTCCAGCTAACAATAAGTGACTCTTCTTTCGTGTAGCTCAGCAATAAAGCTCTCTGTTTATAGAACATTAGTCATTTTGAGTTTCTCGTATTTCCGTTTGTTATGCTTTGTTTTGACTTTTTCAATTTTCTTACCCTGCCTTCAGTCAATGTGAAGTTCCGTCCTCCGTGCTACAATTTGCACTCAAACAATCACTCACTACAACTACCATTCGGCTTTAAACAAAATTAGATGACCGTTAGCTCCATTGCTCCACCTCTTTCTATTCTCTCCACAAACAAATTACTCCGCCAAATTTATTAACATTCATGATTAACTTTTACTCAATGCCCTTTTATTGGAAAAAAATAAATAACTTCAATATGCCCTGCTTTAATTAAACTTTCTTATAGTGCTAAAATAAATTCAAACCCAAATATTCATGTGCCTAGGGTAAAAGCCATATATTTATTCTTTTTATCAACCATGGAAATTCCATGGTAGATACTAGAACGGTCAAAATTAAAGTAGATTTTTCCATGGAAAACGTATTTGGGGGCATGTTGAAGCAATTGCGGAGTATAATCTTAAGTAAAATGTGGGCAAGATGCTTCAGGGAGGCTCAGGATACCTACTTTTTTGTGACTCTCCTCCGTGGAAAATAGGCAGCAAACCAAAGTCTACCAGTCGGTTCCCTGTACTGCTACTAACTCAAAGGATATCCGGGGCCTATGCATTACTGCTACTTGCATTTACATCTGTACGAATGTTTCTTAGTATACACATCTATTCTCAAAAAATAAAAGTGACCACTCGATTTTTTAAATCTTCGTAATGGTCGAAATTACTGCAATCATTGAGTTACAAGTTATTATAGAGTATTTGATTAACTCAGCCAAAACTTCAATGACTTTTGGGCGACACTGTCGTCAATATTTTTACCTTTCCATTTTTTCAAGTAGACCAATTTATTAAATTATATATCATTACAAGTATTTCAACTGTGGACTCGTAAGGGGATAGTTAGATTTCCCTTCTGAATGATTTTTAGGGTTATGTACACATTTAAGGCGTTTTGCAAATGTATAAAGGGAAATTCATTACTGACGGCATCTGGATCTGGCTAAACAACATTATAATATTATTATCTCACAAGGATTTTTTGTAAAATGGGTTTTTCACTCAAGAGTCTTAAAAATCTTTGTGTGACACACGCAGTATATACGAAATGATTATAGTGGCTAGGCTACAAAGCAGCACCACACATGTTGTCATTGTATTACCTAAATTAACGGAGGTAAAAGTATTTCATTGCGGTTAGGGAGTTTGTGCCCGATTGTCCTTAATTTCTATTACGACGACTTTGATTATTACGGACCGGCATAATAATAACATGTATGCATTTGACGGCGGAAATGGATATTTTTTTAAGGAGATGGAGACTGGCTGCCTCATTGAGAGTAATTTATTGGACGTATGAAACTATTGCCTCTGTGAACATGAAACAAAATTTCAAACGGTAATTTGTGTATAAGTGTTTCTGTTCGTTGTAAGCGGAGCCCACCTTATGCTCTGTATGCAGCATGAAAACCATAAAACATACAAAGAACGCTGTAAATAAACCTTTCCCGTTATTACTAATAGTCCTTTGGCAATTGAAATGAAAATGTCGCTACAGAGTTGTGTTGTCATTCAAATGCATTTATGCTGCATGTCAAATGATATTCCCTAATAAAAAGTGAACTTTCATTGAACTGGAGATTACTGTGATTTCGATCGGCATAAATAGGCCGAAAATAAGTTACAAAACCGTCGAAAACCTAAGTACCTACAATAAGTAATTTTTGTGTTAGGGTTTTGGTAGGAAAAGCTTGATTCTATGGAGGTAGGACATAATTTAGAAAAGATTTTGACTGCACTTGGACTACTGGATAAATATCTAAAAACTGAAATGACAGCAGAGATGCTATGATATTTTGGTTTTGTAGTGGAGATAAATATATTTGTCTAACGAGTTAACTTTTGTGATTTACAGATTTGAGGTTGAAGATCCATAAGTTGGGAGGAGTCAGGACGTCCTGTCATTCTAACAATGACTGAGATGGACGGCGTTCCCCGTTTGAAGCTGCATGTCCCGATGATATTTCTGCTGATCCTGGGACTGCTAATTAGACTGGGAAGTTCGGGTCCACCTTCCCCAGCCGCGGAGTCTCCAGGGTCCCGGGAAAGAGGAGCCGGGGCCACAGCCATTGGCAGCGTCTCCCAATTTGTCACCATCAACGAGACGTTTGTGCTGAAGCACTTGGCCGTGGATCCCGTCTCGGGTCGGGTGTACATCGGGGCGGTGAATCGTCTGTACGAACTGGACTTGAATCTGCGTCTAGAAGCTGCTGTCCCCACGGGGCCCAAACTGGACAACCCGAACTGCCATGCCAGCGGCTGCGGGTCGGACACTGAAAACGACATCTTGACGAACAACGTGAACAAAGTTCTTCTGGTGGACACGAGTTCCCGGGCACTGATCAGCTGCGGATCCGTCGCCCAGGGTGCATGTCACAAGTACAACCTCACAAACATTACGCTGCCGCCGGAGTTCGCGGCCCACTCGGTGGCGGCCAACGACGAATCCTCCTCGACCTACGCATTCATCGGCCCCGCCAAGTATAACATGTGGGCAGTGTCGAATGTGCTCTATGTGGGCACGACGTTCACGAACAACGGCGACTACCGCCACGACGTCCCGGCCATCTCCAGCCGGAACCTGTACAACTTCGACTACGCGGAGTACTCTTTTGCCAAGCAGTCGATGCTCCGCATAGACGTCAAGTACCGAGACCATTTCCTCGTCAAGTACGTCTACGGATTCAATGCGAGTGACTATGCCTATTTTGTAATTGTCCAGAAACAGAGTTACTTGCATGGGTTCGAAGAGCAGGGCTACGTGTCACGTCTTGCCAGAACTTGTATCACCGACGCGAACTATGACAGCTACACGGAAGTTACTCTCCAGTGCAATGGGAAAGGTAACAATGTCAACTATAATATTGTGCAAGACGCCAGAATCATTCCGGCCAGAGAAGTTCTCGCCAAAAGTTTGGGAATTAATAAAGGTGATTTAGTTCTCGTCGCAGTCTTTGCTCAGAGCAAAGGGATCACTAATGAGCCCCAATCCGATTCCGCCCTTTGTGTTTATTCTCTCAGAGACATTGAATCTAAATTTACGGAAAATATACACATGTGTTTCAATGGAAGTGTCGAAAATAGAAATATGGACTATATCTCCGGCCCTATTCTGGATGGCAAATGCTACGAACCTGGGGTAAGCTTTTTGCATAGCTACTGTTTACTTTTATGCTTTTTAATTCAACAGTGCACATGCCCACCGAAGGACATTTATTATTTGCACAGCACTACAGATATAAATGTCAACTGATTTAGTCAAGACGGTGTAGCAGTGTGTGAAATCACAATGCTCTATCTTACAGCAATTTTACTGTCATTGTCACACGCAGTTAGTACATTATTAGTGAGATAGCATCCCACGCAGGCAAATGACAGCAAATTCGCAAAAACACACTCCTTTTCGTTGTGTACATATACATTGTGCCGATCGTGGGAAAAACTGTTTTAGCATGCATAATGAAGCTATTCACATGAAGCAAAACTCTGCATTGCGTGCACGACAGTCTCCACTTGTCACTGAATCAGAGCCTCTTTATTGACATTTCCTGCCACAAGAACTTTCTTATTTATTTTATGCAGTTCTGCAGCGAAAAATTTACTATGGGCTGGAGACGGAAATTCTAAGTCTCATGTACAATGTTAAATTAAAATTTTAAATAATATTATTCTTCGGCAATAGATAAACCACCGTTATTGGCACAATAACTATTTAGGCAATAAAATGAGCGATTTCAGTTACAGTAAAGATGGCATTGGAAACTACAAATATAGCACTTTGTATTCATGCGTCAAAATATTAAAATTTGACGACCTGTGATTGAGTTGTTTTGAAATTTGTTTTCTAGTTGAATGCACCAATGGTGCGGTTTAGAAGGTTGTAAAAGTATTATTTGCATAGGAAATGGTAATTCTACGCTACGATGTTTTTATTGCCTACCTAAAAACAGAAGTATGTACCTACGTGTAGTTTATGATAGTATTTGTTTCTGTAAATGTAGTATTTTAGCGCTAATGTGTTGTATTTACAAGTACCTACTAGTAACGCAATAATCGTTCTACATTAACAAAACGAGTTTTGCCGAAGGAATACTAATGTATAGGTACTTACGTATCGATAATTTGATTGAAGGAATGAACACAAAAATGTAGTTAGGTATGTAAGTAATAAACATTACACAGAATTACCTTCGAGAAAATTCAGTGAGTTGAGCCAGAGTCGAGCTGAGAAACACTTATTGTTATTTATTGGTGCATATAGGCATGCATATACAACTACAATAGCTAAATGCACATGTAGTCACACATACTCCTTGGGTAGACCTCGGACAGCTTACAACAGCGTTCTTCATATAATAAGTCTTGAGATGCAGCATAGTGAAATATAAGTCCTATCTAATATATTATACTGCTACTCACCACTATAGTGCAGTTCGGAATTCAGAGAAATGATAGTTGTTGAGGTGGCATGGCCAAACACTCGTTTTGTTGGTTACGACTTCGGAGTACGACAACTCTTTTCCTTGTCCCATTCATCGCTGGTTTCTCCGGGCTGGTTGGGCTGGACGAAAACCTCGTGCCTTGGCAATCCTTTTACAAATAGACGAATTCGAGTTGACTGAATAGCATCGCTTTAGTTGCTTCTCCCTAAGTATCCCATTTCGTCAGATTTTTTATCAGCACTTACACATAACATAATCTAAGCAATAAACTTTTAGTGGCAATACCATGGATGGAAAAGAAGGAATTATCTGATCTTATGTCCCTGTGAGTGATATTGATCTATCTAGTTATCTATCTGCTCTGTCCATCCATCCAGTCACATCAGATCACTGCACATCTCAGGTTAGTCCGTCTCAAATGTAAAGACACATTAGACTCTGCGTATTCTTATTATCCTTCCAATTGGAAGCTATCTCTCCGTAGTCGTCCCAGATCACCATCCCCAGCAAAACTACTTACTACGTATACATATACTACATATTCTCCTGGTAGGAACTAGCAGCAGATATAATATGGCCATGGTAGTCGTAGGAATATGCAAGTAGACAAACTGGACTCTCGTTATTACTGCTGGACTGTTGCATGTTCCATCGCAATGCACTTTTGTTACAGAATATTATACATATTCGTATTTACTGCCACTCACATGATATGCAAATTCGGAGGTTTTGTTGCAGGGATATTACGTCTACCTGGCTGGTTCTGCTTATATGCAAATAGCTATATTAAATGTGGTATTAAGCACTAAACAGATTCATGAGATTCCATCCGAGCAACTTCATTGCTTTGCGAATTCTTGTGTGGTTTCTTCTCTCATTTTATTTTTCTTTTATTCGCATTCCGCTCTTGTAAAATGTGCATTATTACTGCTACTAACTCTAGCTGGATCCATCTACGCAGTGCTAGCTAATGTATGCATACAATAATAAAATCTGACTGCCAGGCTACTAAAGGAAAAGCAGAAGCCGCAAAAGCATAAACAGCACAAAGTACAATACCGACTCATTTTACATAGACCGACAATAACACAATGCAATATGTTAACACTAATTGGCTTGGTTTTTCCTTGTAATGACATCTCCAAATTGCGAATTCTATTGTAAATTCACTCAGGTATTTCAAAAGCTATGACAAGTTTGTAAACCCTGATGCAATAATACAAGACAAATACCGAAATTCGAAATATCGCGTACATTAAGCATCATCTTTTATTAACTCCCTTTCTTATGCATCTTTACAAGTCGAAATCATGCTAGTTTTCTGACTTTTTATTTTTACTGGGAAAAAGAAGCAACCGTCGGAAGTTTGTCTTGGATTTCTAAAAGCTGCAATCGGTATTCGCTCACTTTCAGCGTTGTTTATGGAAATCAATGTCACTCATCAGAGTTCATTCTCATCAAGTCAAAAACACCAGAAAGAAGGAGTGAAAAGTGGGAATGAGTATTACACTTCCTGTTAAATTCATTTGAATAGTAAATAGATGTGGCAATGCCAACTTGGGTTAAGTTACTGGTTACTAGGTGCAAATTTGCAGCAGTGGATATGCCATTTGAATGTTGAAGTGTATTATCTATGTATGTAAATATAACAATGCAGGTTTGGATTTGGATGCTTGCAAGGAATGCCATGGGCTATCAATAGAAAAATAACAGTTTCGCTGCGGTAGAAAGAGACAGTAAAAAATAGATGGAAAAGCTGGAGCACTTGGTTCTTAGGTTTTCCTCTTTTCTTCACTCGCTTTTTTGACAATGAACTTACTCAGAATGACATAAATGTCCCAGGGATGTGAATATATGGTCCAATTCAGTTTTACAAAAGAATGTTGCTTTTGGAAATTGACATGAAATTGAGAGGGAAGTTGCGAGGCTCTTTATGCTAGGTAATCTAAAATCGGGATCTATGTCTATCTATTATCATCCATAAGTCTTCAGTTTTGTACTGCACACCTCTTGCCTCAAGTATCTACAGGGCAGTGAACCAAACACAATTTTAGATCGTGGATTAAATTGAACTGCATATTGCATGTTTTCTCTTTGAGGTTGACTGTTTTATGAAACGGATTTTGAAATGAATAATGAAATTATCAACCCACACAAAACGGATTTATAGAAGTGGTGCATAAATATGCATTCGGACAACTTTGATATTTATTTCATTATCTCGCCAGAGATTCAAAGAGAACCTTTATTGCATTGCAAACCAACTTCATTCCCCTAATCCCAACTTTGTTTCTAATTATTACGTTTTTTAAATTTTATTTTGACGCATCAATGTTGTATTGGGTTTAAATAGTTTGCTTATTTTGTTAATCGTATTATGATGAAAGCATAGTACCAATGAATAGATTTAGATAGATCAGAGTGATATGATTGTGTGGGTAAGGGTCCTAGTGTTTGTATTACATCAAGGAAAGTTGTCATGTCGTTGTGGATGCACTCTGTCTCGACCGGTATGTCATCCTTCTGTCGGCCACAGCAGAACACAATGCAATTCTATCTGGTAGAATAAAATCAGTTTATTCTGATGGACGGGGAGCAACATTCTACCAGTATTTGATCCTGCTTTTAAAGTACGTATTAGGATGTATAAGAGTATATCGTGCGGATCTTGGATTCAGTGTGTCGCTGTCTTGTTCGGTTAAGGCAACAAAGAAACTCAGTATTAATTCTTTAGAAGATGTCTGTAGGTATTTGCTTCGGGTCTACCTTTAGATTAAATTGGCTTTTGGTTAGTAAAAGCCAAGGGAAGACAAGCAAATTGTAATGTGGACTGGCTGGACATTTATTCAACTGCGACTCGACTGCTATAGTTGCCGGCTCCACTTGACTTGAAGCTATACGGGGATATTTTATATTAAATAAGTATAGTGCATGCGGTACAAACATTTATAGCAGTTGTGTAATATGTGTGCAGAGATGTAGATAAGTTATCAATACTCAGAGGTACGTATCTATATTCTAAAACTATAGGATGTTGTACTGTAAATAGGAATCTAAATGCAACTACGGTGGAATGCACACAGGACGGAGCATTTATACCGACTGCCGTATACTTAAAGTTAATACGTAACCAGCTTGTTCTTTTTTCTTTCCAAACTGCTATCCTATGTCTTTGTGTTCTTGTCTATCCTTTTGTCATGATTCCCCTGATGGACAGAACTGGACTGTCGCAGTCGACCTAACTTTTCTCAACTGACTGAACTAGATGTCTTGTCTTGTCAAGACTTCCATCCTACTATGGCGTCTTTCTTCTCCCATTTCCACCCATGGGACTTTAAGTCGCTCTCTTAATGTCTCCATGCAATATACATAGCAAATACCTCTGATACTCAATCCTCAAACCACTCCAACTAAGATATTCAATCTAGTCTGCTTCAAACTTGAGACGACTCAAATCAACGCTGATGGACTTACTCTTTTGCTTCTTCCCAAACACAAATCTAGAAATCACATCTACTACAGACAGAAAAAGGAATGGCTCCTGTGAAGCATACCCACTTATTTAGTAATGAGGTGAAATCATGCCAAACTATCTCACATGCTCACACAAAGATAAACCTAGTTAATACACTTCACTTGCCAAAATACACATGTGATTCATAATTAAATCCACTAGGTACCCTAAAGATTTTTTATCCTATCGTTGTACCCTACAGTACAAATAATAATTCATGCAAACAATACTTTCAGCAAAACTCAACCTCTCAAGTACCTACTTATAAATAATTGAGAGCACACAACATTGATAGATGGATACTAGTTGAATAATTTATTGTATTTAAAGTTCAGTGTACTTTTAGGGATTCTAAAGACACTTAACAATTCCAATAATTACATTGTATAGCAAATTCGTGCAGCTAGGGCTACGGGGTAAAAACTAATTTTGCTGTAATAGGTAGGTGTAATAGTAATATCCATTTTCTCCTTGCACTACAAAAAATAATTTAGTTTAATACAGGTTTTATTTACAGCACAATGAATTTAAAGTTGTCGAAAAAGGGAGCTCCATCTGTTTAACCAGACTGAGAGTGTGAAGTTCTATTTCTATAAAATAATAATATATAAGGTCCATTAATTTTCTCAATTAACGTTTTTTGTTGTATACCACCTCAATTGTTAAATACAATGTTCAAGGTACAAAACATGGTCCAATTTTTTGTGCTACTGTACAATTTTATTAAGTACAAGGGGCTTCAATTGCATTCCTATGGAAATAACGGTAATTTAGAAATACGGCTTCAATGATGTAGTCTTTGTACACGACATTCAAATGTACGGATGTAGTTTTTGGGACGTGGAAGAGAACTTGTCCATGGTAATTGGTCTTGTCTTACATCGAATAAACTTCTTAAAAATGTCTTGGATATAGTTGTCTTCTATAGAAGAATTAAAAGGTTTACTATCTTCTTCATTCATGATTCTAATACAATATTAATCAAGTAATTGTAGTATTTTTAATTTAAATAAGTATATCGTTCTCAAGAACATTTTATGCTACATTAAGTGAGCTTACATAAATCCACTGTTATCTATTGCTTAAAATAGTTCGAAAACAATGGCAAAATAGTATCAATATTAAAGAAAATAATTCTCTATTTAAAAAGTTTGCAGATAGAATAAAATTTGTCTGAAGCCAAAAGTAAATGCTGATAGTCCGAATAAAGAACCCTGGATAGTGACTGAATGCTTCTAAGCCCCTTTCATGCTGTATATTAAGCTGATTGTGTGAGTGTCTTGCCTATTATAGGATATATAATTTCTTGATGCCTTTTGACACAAACGGGTTGTAAAACAAAAGCCAGTTTACTATTCAATTGTTCTTTTATTGACTTTTCTGTTTAAGTTTTTTGGACCATCATCAATGGCTTTATGTAATACTTTGTTGTAAGTCCATACATAGAAAATTGCCTCCTTTCCCTACCCTTATCATTAGTAACCAACAATGTAGTGTAAAAGGAATACACGTAGCTGGCCTAACAGCTATGTAAATATTTAGCATTGGCATACTACTAAATACATAAATATTGACCTAGGTACAATATGCATGATTTTTAAGAAAAGCTGACTTACTAATTTCCAGCATCCTAAATAAGCCGTAGAGGAAACTTACTATTGGTAGCGATTCTCTTTATTCTCGTATTCACGCATACTTAATTTCCTGTGAAGCACATCAATATGCTTTTAATACAGGAAGTTCAACAATCGAAAAATGAAAAAAGCTTAAATTGAGCTTATAAAATGAAATATTCGGAAGTGGGCCATTTAGTGAGTCATTTAAATGTAATATTCAAAGATAAAGGCCAAATTTATAGTGTAATATAGTTTACTGGTGTGGCAACGAAACGTTGAATTTGTTTGTAGAGAAGCAAAGAGAGGAATAAAGTGAGAAAGGCAGACACAAACCTTTCATATTTTTTACTCTTTCATCTCTTAAAAGATAAAGCGAAGCAAAGTGGATTGGCTCGTCATCCCTTCTTCCCTTCTGTTCTTTTGTTTAGCCGCAAGCACTCAATAACGGATATAAAAAACTATTCGAACTATTCTAATAAAATATACTTTCATACAATTACTTAGCTATACATTGTACTCAGTACTGGGAATGTAGATATACTCTAGTAGATACACGCAACAGAGTGGTATATCAATTTGTTTTTATTTTGCTAGCTTATCGTTACGAAGATAGCTTTGTGCTTCACATTGAGATCCTTCTTTCTATCTCTATTCACTTTCGAAACTCAAAGTTCATATCCTTCAAAATGCATTTGCTCTAAAGCTGAATTTGATTTTAAAATAAATCCAAATACATCTCGTTATGTAATGGCGATAGGATGCTAGTACAAGTTATTTTAGATTAAGTTAGCATGTCTGGCTCATTTAAATATTTATGAGACAGAAAAAGCATATCTATGGTGCATGTATTATGGAAAGATGTATTTAATATTTATTATATAACACTAAATAATTTAGTGTTTACAGGTTGAAAAGTGTCTTGAATAATTAATGAACATTTTGATACTAAATAAATATTTCAGAGATCGCATGCTTTTATTTTAGGAACTAAGATATGACCAACAACCACAAGTCATAAAAATTCCAGATATTATGTAGTACATATAGACAGTTGCTCGTCAGGTATAAAACATCGTATAGTTTAGTAAGAGCAGAGGAATTAATAAGCAAGTTATTTAGTAGTAGGGTAAACAATAGCTGAAGAAAATTTCAGTCTGCCCTTGGAGATAGACCAGATTTGCCTGAAAAAAACGCCTCATGAAAATTGCTGTATAATATTTTGTTTATATCAACTTAACCGTTTTTGTGTTATCAAAGGTCAAAATATTACGATATATTAATACCATACCCTGTATACTCAGATGCACAATAGAATTTTTACAGTCTTTCTCCCCTCCCAATTCTAATACGGCAGTAAAGTCTTAACTCGTCAGTCAAGGCATCAAGTATTATTATCCAAGTTTAAGTATCCAACAGAAAATGTTGATTGTGTATGACTAGTTTTGTTTCGTTATTATTTTTATTGCCCACATTATAACTAGTTTATATTGTTTTAAACAAACAGATGTGTGCAGTTGGCCACTTAAGCATCTTCATGGTCTATCTTTATTTTTATAGTGCCAGATAACTAGTCTTACCCTTTCTTATTGTTAATAACTTACAATTAGTCCTCTTAAAAACAAAAAATACCTCTAAAATGCATTCGTAATTGAAATTTTTGATGGATGGATAGTTTTTTATGACCGTTTTTATCGACTCGAAAATATGGGGATTGGTTTCAACTTATATACTTTTTTGAACGCTTTTGTACCCTAACCACTTACCTCTCCTTTTCGTATTGCCCATATGAACGTGTTATTATGATTATTTAAAGTATCCCTCGCCACATTTAATTATTACGAACGTAAGCAAATAGACTGTTGAAATAATAATGAATATAAATTATTATCTAGTCATTAGCTATTAAATAAATACATACATTATTTACATTACGTTTCCTAGTGTTTTTGCACGCGACGAGAATTATTTATACCTGCATATAAAGAGACGTATAAATGACTTCAATTTACATTACAAATATCCAACAAATGAATACTAAATAGTATATTCGTTAGTTCTTTGAAAATATTCAATTAACTCTAGGACTTGAAAACATGAGTTCTGCTGTGAGTGATTTTGTTCAGTTAGCAGAGGAAAGGCCGCCTTAGTACAAGTATGTATGATCTGTCATTCCAGCTTTCGTAAATGTGGTCACTTATTTTCCCATGATTTTTTTCCCAAAGCGTCCTTCTGATACGCACTGACAAATATAAATGAATTGAGGCTTTGCTTTTCATGGTATCCGCTTCTGAGGAATGAAATTTAAATTCTGACATGTAGGTAGTGAAGAACGCGATTGCATAAACGCCCGCACAAACGAATGCGATAAGGAATGATTCACTGGAAACTTGTAATGGTAGATAGTAAATTAATGGTAATAGACTGAAATCGTTGTTGATACTTTTTACCTTTTCCGTTTTGAAAGAATCGCACACAATTTAGTAATGTAGGTACTGTTCTGTTTTATCATGCGCTCACCTCAACTAAGAAATAACGTGTACAGAGATAAGATTCGTCTAAAAAGCCTTTGAACTCGTTTGGTTACTAAATCACAGAGGAAAACCGCAGAAACATACCAGCAGTGTATTTAGGCTGCTATGAACAGTATTTACGCTAAGTATAATACAACTGCGCCCATATTGTTCAAACAACATGAACGTGTTTAGAGACCCTTTTTAAAATCTTTTTGTTCAATTCAAAATGGACAAACTAAGTTTCCCAAATGCAAATTTCTAAGTATAACGTTTAGTTAATAAATCAGTAAATGCTTCTAATAATATTTTGTTTAGTATCCTACTAACTGGCATTGCCGTCCACAAAATTTAATGTTAGCGTTTGTTTGATTCATGTCCTATGGTATAACATATAATTCGAGAAGAAGTAAAAGCAGGAGGGAAGCAAACACTAGAGAGGCAATAATTCAGAAAATGAATTCCATCAAGGTAAACCCTTCCAGAGAGGTAATGCCTAAGTAGTTACGGCACGGTATAAAGTTAAGGTATTTCGGTTCTGCTGGGAAGAAATAGTCAACACACAAAATCCACCATAATGGAAAAGAAGTTTCACCACTATTTCCCAGTTCAAAGGAAGAAATCACAATTCCAATCAGTGCTTTCGATTTCTCCCATACCAATTGCGTTGCTGATCAGAATTTATTAGTTGCAGCGTTTTATCCATGATTGTAAAGTGGAAGCAGTATATCTGTACAAAAAACGGTTTTGTGAGCAAAATGTTACAAATCTAGTACTACTACAACTTGTTTAGGTACAGTTACATATCATTACGTAGGAAATTGGTAGACACCTTGAACTTATATTATCTGCAAAATAAGAAATGCTAATATTTGATATTATTTTGTAATAGAGAGCAAAATGCTATTTTTAAACCTTTTGTCTAAACAGAAAGCCTGTACCAGGAATACCACCCACTTATGTTTTTATACTGAGAACGTTTTGTAATCCAGGATTCGTAATAAAAAGTCTTTTTCTGCATTACGGTAGTGAACTAATTAGTGCAAATTATGTATATATCGTGGCTATATAATACTTATTGGTTATAGTTCGCAATGGAAATCATTCGTAGGAAATTGAAAGTATGCAAATATATTACCCAGATTGGCTGGTAGCACATTCTGCGATCGATATGGTTCGCTTTCGCACTCTCAGAGTTACATAGATACCTGCTCTTTCTTTCTGTAGGATGTATGCATGGGTAGACAAACTGTGAAATTTTTGATCTTACAAACCACTTTAGTCAGCTTAAAATAATCGAAATCCACAAGTCATGATATGAGTAAAGTAACCAAATGGAGGCGACCGAAATGGTGTAGTTGTCAACATAAATCATGGAAGTGAGAGTATTGTTAGAACAGAATCTGTTCATTCATAGATTTCATTTAAGTTTCTCTCCGACTGTGCTGAAATACTTGATCAATGGTGGACTATCAAAGTCTGACAGTCTCAAGATTTATTCGAGTTTCAAACATTAACTTAATTTATGTAAGCTCTGCAAACTGCTCTTTTCCCATTGCTCCATTTTTTAATTTCGAATTAAATGTTATAGAATTGACTTTCCTGTGCTCAGGTGCAAAATTCAGTAGCTGCGTCCCTTCGCCTTTTGTGAGCTTGTCAACGCAATGTAGTCTAGTAGCTACTTTCTACATACTCTAAGTTTAAGAATTTAAAACAGCCATCTCTAATTAATTACGGGAACGTTGATGAAATATTAAAAATTGAAAATCCACGATAATTTTGCTGTTCTCCTAATTTCAATGTTTTCTAATGCTAAAGTTTAATATCTTCTCTTTCCTATGTTTACAGTGTCTTTAATCTTACATTTTTTTTATTTCAGGGTGCTGGAAATATACCAAACTTTTGTGACGTTGGACTGAAAATCTCCGGAGCTATTCCAATCATTCAAACAGCAGCTATACAGTTTCCAGACACTCTTTTAACGTCTGTTGCTCTTGCGGCCACTGAGCAGCACACTGTGGCTTTTGTCGGCACTAACCAAGGCACTATCAAAAAGGTTCGTGTAAGATATTTTTATCTTGTAATTTCGCTATTCAGTTAGTCATTTGACATACATTAATGCTTTGAGTAACACGTCGCAAAATATGAATAAATGTATATAGGAACACATATAAATGCACTTCAGACGCTAAATCGGTCAAAAACAGTTCGTTTTAGACTATTAAACCATATCTACTTAATTAATTAAAATGTTGTTGACTGAACTTTCTAGTATAAAATGGGCGAAAAGTTTCCATGATTTACTTTCTTAAAACGCAGAAAAAATAATTAAAACTAAAATTTTTTGTGGAAGAGTTATTGCATTATTATGCTTTTAAGAGGATTAGTATTTAATCTTCTGGTAAGTCTTCTTTTTTCTCGAAGAAATCTAGCTGAACTATTGTGGTTTTCTATTGCTTTGTATTCATGCTCTTGTCTTCGTCACAATCAGAAAGGATCGTTGAAAATTACTGGCTTTATGTACCCTACACGGCGTGCACTAACGAAGGAGTAGAAACACTCTCAAAATGCTAGAAGCATATTGTAGCTAATATATTTCTAAATGTAACAGATTTTCGGTAATTTACAAACAAAGCTAGCTTTAAGTAATAGCCGTCCTTTCTAAAGGGCGACGTTTTAATGACTTGTCTAATATTCAAATGTTTTGTGATATAAGCGCGTACTTATTTTATGTTTCTCTATGCAAATGTTACAAATGTCGCTGAACGTTTTGATACTTTAATCTCAATATAGAAATTATGGGCATTGTGCTTATAACATATTATAGTGCGTACATATTTGTACAATTGGCAAATGTGAGAGCAAGTGGCAAATATCAAAAAATGTAAGTTTCCAATTGCCTTTTATGTCTAAAATCTCATTTAATCGTCATTTATCTATAGACTGCACTATCAGAGTAATGCATGAAAGGGAAGGTGACAAAATTGTAAACTTTCATTAACATACTTAATTGCAATAACAGTTAACCAGGTAAAATGACGTTCATTCATAATGTAGGTAATACTGCAGATAGCTTGTGTATAGCCGATATAGAAACAAACGCTACTATTTGAAGAAATAGTCTAAATCCCGAAAACACCAACGCGGTTGAAGTAGAAAATGGTCAAGGTGTTTGATAAACCTATCTTCAAAATATAAATTAAAAGGAGCTTTAAAGAGCTTTTGTAGCATGCGAGCGATGTGAACCAACTACATAATTTGCATAACGGAGAGAACGGCAATATGTAACGTCACCACATAATCTACTGCCATGGAAAAGCTCTATTTCCTGCTTGGATATCTAATCTTTCATCATCTTTCATTTCTCTCGTACATAGACCTAACCATGTAATTTCATGTTAAGTTAAAATAACTTGGAAATGCCATTTTCCACGATTTCTTTACCACGTTAACAATAAACTGACCTCATAACTGCCGGACGTTTTGGCTCAACTAAATAAAACTACATGGAACACATGTACAATAGATAACTTTTTGCGACTTAGCTACTATTCCAGTCACTGCTCCTGTTACTTTATCGATAGGTTAATGTATATGCAATGCAATGGCTTTTGCTAATAACAGTCTACATATTCACTCACTTGTAGATTACTGGAAATTGTTGTACTTTTTTCAAGAAAAGTTATGAAGTCGTTTTGTATCACAGTTATATAGACCAAGCTCCACAGTCCGACATCAACAATTAAATGCTCGTAGAAGCATTTTTTTAAATAAATATATCAGGCTTTTTAGAGTCAGCAACTTTTGATATTGACTGCAAGTCACTAAATTCAATACTATAATGAAAGATCCAACAAGATCTACTAAAGGACACTTTCGTAGGAAAACAATATACTGATTTCGTAAAACAAAATATGTAGAACTTACATTAACCGATCAGATTATGTGTACCTAAATACTTCGACAAAATAAATCCAAGTAATTCCAGTGCCCATTGCTGAAGCTTTGCATTAAAAAGTTCCACTTCGAGGTAAAAAAGCGTCAGGACGCTCATGTGCTGCATTTCTTTCAATAATTCTAAAAGGAATGATACAAATATAAAGAGACATGACATACCGAAATATTTTTAGATACGTAGCGGCAACTAAATACGACTTCCATAAAACGCAGTTGGTCGGTTAAGTTGGAGGTGGCTGTAATATGATGTTATAGCTAGTAGGTAGGTACCTGAGTTTAATTGAAGTTGCATGGCTTATGTTGCTCTGCACGAGGGCTAAAGATTCTCAGGTGGGCCACAGTCCATTCATTCACTTAAGTATAGACTTTTGTAGAGCTGGATTTCTAGCGTCAGCTAAAAGCTAATCAATCTCCATCCATTTCTCAATCGGAGACTGACTCTCAGGCAGCCCACTCCATTAAAACTTTTTTTCTCTGTCCGACTTTGAAGATACAGAACTTATTCGAGGTGGAACTCAACTGAGAGAGAATGATAAGATATTTATTTCTTTTTCTATATTTTTTACTTTGTACTTCAATCAAGTTGCTTATATATAACTAACATTATGGCTTCTATATTTAGTGCCCACTATTAGGATTTGGTTGCTGCATTAACTCAGAAAAGCAAAAGTACCTACAACATTTCATGAAAGTGCATGGCTCGTACACAAGGACAGTGCTCCGCTGAATTTAGGAAATCCATCTTCCGATAATATTATCTACGTTACATGAACACTAGCTGTATAGCTCTACCGATACTTTTTCATACTCAAAATGAGAAAAAATGCTATCAATTTTCAAAACGTCAAGATACACATAATAAAGAAGTAAAATGTCTTAAATTATTTTGGAAAGTACAATTACTATTTTGATAATAACGAATGAAAATAACGAAAACTATTAAATAATACTATATGAATCACACTCTTATTAAACTAAACTCTATAAAATTGCTTGAAACAGCCTGGGCATAATTGGATAGTACTTACATAGTAGTTCTTGCTTTAACATTGAACTATTTCAATAATGCACTTTATCTTAGAGGACTGAATGGATTTTAAAATCATTATATTAAAAACATAATGTGGATATTAACTATGAGCATTTTCTTTGTCGGCTACCTTCTTGAAGAATATCAGGTGAAGGAAATTTGCAAAGATATTTTAGTTATATCTTGGCATTGGAAAAGTAAGCTAAATAGGATTACAATCTGGATCTAAGGAATGGGTAAATATCTAGTCTGGAAAGCAAAAAGTATGGCTATTACTTCCTTAATTGACTTTCAACATGCACAAACAAAAGTATTTTCTGATGGACTGAATGCGAAAGTTAGCACACATTGAGAATTTACTTAGAGTAAATAAATGAGGGCAGTGATTGGAGTAGGATTGGGTGACTTCATAATTTAAGTCAAACAAATACAATCAATTACATAACGACATATAACTAGACAAGCTTTTAACTCTTATCAAACTCAGCTTGAAAAGTGCATATAAAGACGAACAATTAATTTTACTTGTCACAGTTGTCAGAAAGAAAAGCGGTGGTTGCCATTGCAAAGATGTTGGGTGAAGGGTGTACCTGGTGCAGAAGTATACAGGAATTGCAGATGGTACCAACGTTCGAAGCAGAGCAAGATTTAATCTAGGTTATTAACGATGAAATCTTAAGTTTATCGTATGGACAAAGAGTTGGCAAACAATAGCACATATTCATGAATTGTGGATACTCCTATTTATAGACTGCGCACTTAAGAAAACTATAGAAAATTATTGGCAACCAAGAATTTATTTAAAGTGCTTAATTTCCACATTTGTTGAATTAAATAAAGGCAGAGGGTGGTGGAATGAAGAGACAGGGTCTGAGAAAGCCATTGCTTACGTGGCCATACGTACACGATCAAATATTTTATTATTCCAAGAGTTTCTGCCCCTTTATATTTATTGACGACAAGCTTAGTGGTAGTTGTGTAGTGTTGCTTATCAGTTACGTAGTTGTAGTCTAGGGAAATATCTTGCACTCGATGTACAGGTTGTTCCCAATATTTATGTGAAGGAATGCTGGAGGGTATTTACAGATATCTAGATCTATGCAAGGCTCTTCTTATGATATTTGAATACGTTTTTTAATTTAATCTCTATTGTTTTCTGTGTCTAATACACTCGCCAACGAGAACTTGTAAAGTTTAACAACAGTCAACATGAAAAGTTATGCAAAAGAATTTGTAGTTAAGGAGTGTGAGCTCAAGGGAGGAGATACAAACTGCCCTCCATATTTTCTAATGGGACGTAGAATTTTTATTTTATTACAGAACACACACCTTCGGTGACCCTCCTCCTAATGTTTTACTTTTTGTTTCTCTAGCTGTAAGCTCACTTGGCTCTGTCGAGTTGAGTCAGAGTCAAATCCAGTCGGATCGAGCCATAGTCATCCATACCCACTGTTAAATGAACAATCCAGTTTTCCTAGCTCAGGCTCTTTGCCATAATTTGATATTCCTTCTACATCTTTACCTCTAAAAATCACTGACAAACTTGCATACACATCAACGAGGTCTACTTAGACTTCATGTCGTATGGAAACCCTTGACATGCTGAAACCAAGAAAACGAATCCAGTTAACTATTTAACCTCGAAATCAAAAGCTACTTGTTCGGGAATTAAGTTTATGTTGAAAGACAAACTATAAATATTATTCAATCAAAATCTTTGTATGAAGTACTTCAAAATTAGTTTCCAACACAAGTTATAAATTGAAGAAGAAACTTGGGTAAACTTATATTATCATCATGGTCCATGTAATTAAATAATGAAAGGTGTACGTGAAAAATGTATTTTCATAATAAGCAGCTAAGAATTTATAGCCATTCCGTATTTGCGTGTGCACATAAATTTTATCGTTCGATATATCAACAATAGTTTCTTTATCGCATTGTCATCTAACAATGCGCCAGATAATCTCAAGTATACTATCTATAAAGTTGAAGATATTATTATGGAGTACATATGTATTGATTCTATATTCAGATTTTGCAGCCTGAATGAACCACTGTAGAGATATCATTTGGCATATCGTTGTCACCGACCGTTTTGCATAATGATTTCCCTTGTTTGTATCTGCTCTCTCTTGTTACTGGGTAAACATTAGAATTATGCCCTTTTTATGCTCATAATTCGTAATATCAATGCACGGTCCATTACAATTTCCTCCTGTACTCATTCTTTCTAATCTGTAATTATGCGCAATCCTGTAGTATATTAACGATTATAATTTTATTTTATTACCTCGCATGTACTTTGTTGCCAGCCGTATGTGTGGGAGTAGTTTTTTATTTAGTTGTGGTTACAGTAGTATCTCTTCATTCGTATAAGTTGGTGAGAATTTAATGTAAAGCCTTTAAAGCAACTACATTACTTATTTAAACAAGTAGGTTGACTTGTTCAACAGCTTTCTGATTATAATGTGCATCACTTAAACGTAACTTAAAGATATTTACTTAAAATGATATACTGAGTTTTTTTAATCCTACATAAGGCCAAAATGGCCATGCCAAAGCACATAAAATATGTCAGATAACTCTTAGATTATTAATAAATTGCATTGGGTGAATGTACGGAAATACTATCTTCTTCCAAATGTAGTTATGAATTAAAATTACTTACATTGGTATGTACAGTATACTTTGCAAACTGTCTAAAGTGATCCAAATATTCTCATAGCTACATTTATTTGAGTAAAAATATTGTGCATACAATTTTGGTAAACATTTTTTTGCATTTCTCACCATTTTTACTATTTACTTTGTTTTGTTAGAAAGGACATTATTATAATATGTAAAGTCATATTTTAGGAAATACTCAACAATTATTTCTAAAGCCAAAATCACTAATGTTTCAGCAGGTGTTTCCATATCTGCTTACACAGTAAATGAAATAAATAGAGGAGCCGTGACTATATCAACGGTAATTGAAAGAAAACAGCGTGTTACATGAGAACTGACATCAGATACAATATTAAGTGGATTAGATACAATATAATTTACATTAATTGTAATATCAGTAATTTATTTCACTTAACTCATCTCGTTACTATAAAATCCTGTTCAATTCACCATGCAATCAACTTCGCCTTAGCTGAGCAATAAAGAAATAAATATGATTTCATTATGTATGATGTAATGCTCTTTATAGGTAGGTACCTTCATAATAATACATTACGCATTACAACAGCACCCCATTATGTTCGGTAGGTAGTCCACTGTACAAGTAATAGTTATCGTAACATATATCGGTACAGTAGTGCAATTAGAACGAAGCGTAAACACATACACGTCTCTAGATATAATATCAAAGATCTCCCACCCCAGGATCATCAGTTATCATTTTGAGGTATTAAAGTTGCTTTGTTGGATTATTAACGAGTATAAATTCCATTTCGCTACGGTTTACTTATTATTATTTACTTAATATTTACTAGTATATATTCTTATCAGCAAGCATCTCTATTGATAATTTGATTGATGTTAAGCATAAATTGCAAAATGATTTTGTGTAATGAATGTTAATTCAAGAAGCACAATAAATATCTATCTACTTACTATCTATCTTAGACGTATGACTAATGTATCCATGCTATTACTACCCGCTGTGTGTGTGACATGACGTAAAGATGCTTTGGATAAGTCGAAAAGAGAAACAAAAACGTCTAAATGAGCAACACCTGTCTCTCACCTGTTTTAAATGATTTTTTTTGGTTTCCCCTGAGGTAGGTCGGTGTTGTCATGTGAGATGCATCTGCGTATCTTGACAGGATTAGACTTGGAATTAAGTAAGTGATGTTATACCTTCCGAAAAACTACACCAGTTAAATTCGTCCATTGTGAATAAGATACGATTTCCCTAGAAAATCCTAACTCAATAAAATCTATGTATAAATGATCCTCAGAAAGTTGTTTTTCCAATCAAAGCAAATTTAATTTTTAATTTGGAGCAGGTACAGTTAAAAGTTTTCAGAAGCAGAGAAAAAGATGGATTCAGTTTATTAAATAATCATTTAGTTAAATTTTGAATACTGAAATACCATTTAAGTTGGCGATTTAATTTTTTTAGGTTAAAAGTACATATTGCATTGCAGTACAGTGCAGAGAAATGACTAGAGTTTTAAAACCTCAAATGTAGTACTTATGTAAAAAGAGAGTTAAAAGGGAAGGACGAATTACCATATGCGCTGACATGTTTTACTTAATTCATTACTATTAGCATGGAAACTACAAAACGAAATGCAGAGTTTAGTGTCTGTATCCAGAACTAATTTTGGTTTTACTGCGTCAAGTACCAAGGCTAAGTATATTTTAATCAGTACTCACAAAAAATATTTGAGCGTTGCTTACAGGTATATACTGGAAACTACTTTTTATGTTTGTTCCAGCAGACAGTAAAACGATAAGTATTATTTCCCTATATATGGTAAATGGTTGGGTGATATCTTGGAAAGAAATCTGTGAATCAACCTCCGCTTCCTTCTTTCAGGCATCAACATCTCGAATCCTCAAGCATTAGTTTAAGTAAAAGAGATCAAAGATTAGTACATCGTAAAGATAAGATATTTTCATTGTCGTCTGTTTATGTACAAGTTCCGCGACTAAAAGTGTTGCATAAATTGTATCTCATTTTTGATGTTAGATTTACACACGTGTTGCAATTGCAACGATAATTATCAGAGAGTGATTTCTGTTGTGAAATCTGCAGTTATTGCTTTATATCCTTAGCAAATTCCAATTGATATCTTATTTATGTTTACGTAGAAGGAAAGGGCTTAAGTGCATATAAGTCTTAGGCCGGAATCGGAATAAATAAAAATTTATTTGGTTTATCCCTTTTTAGTATTTGGTGAAGCGTAAGTAATAATATTCATTCAATGTAGATAAATGGGGTTGATCATGAGATTACATCGCGTTGCTTCATTTCTCTCCTTTTATGCTGCATTAGTATTAAATGCACTCACGTCAGTCAACTTTATCTTCAGTTGATCGCTTTCCGACGCTGGGATTAGTGGACAAGAGGGAATTACCTACTACAGATATGTAGCTCTAGGTAGAAACTATTTCTTTCGACTGTTGATTTTACAATATTCCTCTGATCTTGAGTTACTGTATGTTTTGACACGTAAGATAAGTGTTAATCTTTAGAAACCAATTGGTTGTATAATATTGTACTTAATTGATACATATACATTCCATATGGGATACAGAACATAAATGGATGTACTAATACTTTAGCATAGGTATACTCATAAATACGTGCCTATGTATACAACACACCTTTTGGCATGTATCTACAACAAATTCAAGAATCTGACACACCATATATAGTTGTAAATTACAGGCTGCCGAAGTACATCTCTCTGTGATGCACTAAATTACATGTTGGTATACAAAGGAGTTTTCACTTCATAAATATCAAAACATTGTGAAAATCCTGTTGATAGATTAATATCGGTACACCAGAAATGAAATTAAACAACTAAATGCATTAGAATAAATGAGAGTGTGTTAATGTAAGCAGAGTTGCATAATTTTCTTTATAACATTTTTGAGAATGGCTAGAATGTGAGTACACACAGACACAATGTGAGTAGACACAGCATGGCCGCACAAGATATTCTACATAAAAGCAAAAAAGTACACAAGATATGGTAATCTCTTTATTCCTCCAGTTCAAACATTCATGTACACACTATATACGACGCTCTCTGAAAATCTGTCGTAATATAATATAAATGCATTTTACAAGGGATAAGTACTACGGACAAAATAGAAACGCATAGCATTAATGCGTATGCAGTATACATAGTAGTAGTAGAGGGGATGCAAGTAGAACTTATAGCATGTCTCGATAAGAAGGCAGGTATATCTTCTACATACATAATGAATATCTGGAGTAGAGGATTTAAGGTAGTTAAAATTCTTTGCCTGAGATAGATGTGTGTACGACGGGCCTACTAAATATACATGTCATATAAATGTGAGCATCTTCCCCAGATTTATTCCCTTCTTCCTTTTGGTTTGCTATTTTTATACTCCTTTCGCAAGATTGCGTGTCGTTAGCTATATGGAAGGATCTAACAATAAATAGAATGCCTAAGCAATCTTGCGTGATTCTGTGTGCACCTAGAGGAGATAGGAAAGGATTGAGGTAGCAATAGCAATGCACTTACTTACCTACTCTCTTATGAATCCCGTATACATATCGGTGTTGGTGTGTGTGGCGTGGCGATGGGGAGGTTTATTCGGGATAAGGAAAGAAAGTTGAGGAGAAAGGATGAAAGTGTTGGAAGAGAAGGATGCCGGGTTGAGCCATGTATCAGACTAAAATACCCCCACAGGGGACATAGAATCAACACAAAGCTAAGCGTTATGCTTATGCTGGTGCATAAAATAAAAGTTTTATAAAAACGGCTGGAAAATGCATGGAGTCACTCAAAATGTAATGAAGTTTGGGGGAGGTGAGGGAGTGAATCGAGGGAAATGGAGAGATCAGCGAAAGCAAAGTCTTAGACAACTAGCTTCACTTGACTCTCCTTGTTAACTTGTGCACATTGCACCTAAATATCCCCTATAACTATCTATAGCTCTATGACTATCTGCATAGGTAACCATTGTGCTCCCACTATTATTACTCCGGCAGATCTTCCTCTACGGGTAATAGATCCCATTGCTACGTTGACTTCTATTTTCTACTCCTCTTTATATTTTAGTATCTCGAGATTGTACTGCCTATGAGGCAGTTTCCGTTTAGCTTTTCAATGGATGCCATAGGCCATGAAGTAGATCACTGTCTGCATTTACTATATCAACCTATATTAGTCCAACTTCCATCCTGAACTAAGTCAGCGAGGAGCAGAATGACGTTAGGATTATATTATACTGCCTACTTATACACTACAACCGTTATGGTCACAAATTAAAGGAGGTCGTGGAAGAAAAGCCGGATGCTCATATGCTGGATTAAATGTAGATTCACCCTTCCAGATTTACCTTTCCCACTCATCATCACTCACGTTTCTATTTATCTATTTACTATCTAATATATTAGAGCAACTATACTCCTTTTCATTATCGTCAATATCTTTGTGTCACTATCATATCCATTCCTAATACTTTACTACATAATACATGCATTTAGTGTTCATGCCAGCAACTAAGCTATGGCTATCTCTTTTCTGTTATTAGACCACAAGAAGTAGATTGACTTTAGAAATAGAATGTGTAAGTGCAATGTTGTAAATAGTTTGATTTAAATTAGGAACTGAATTAATATATGACGTACATGTGGCTTTGTAATCTTTAGCCAGTATTTATGGTAAATTGTACTTTGAAGAAATCAAGTTTTAGACAGGCGTGGTTTCTAATTCCAAATTGCAACAAGGACAAGGGAAGTAATCTTAAAAATTGGGATTCGCATTCACACCACATGATATTAGTTGATAAAATGCTGAATGAATCAGTAGGGAACAATTTGTGCCAGAGAATGATGATGGGATGGGAGGAATATGTAAGCTGGTGAATCATAAGCTGAAATGAAGTCAGACAAAAGAAAATTTCCTTCTCCCTATTTACAAATACTTGGGGTTGCTGGTTACATTGTATTGATTTCACATGAAGTCCTCAGCACTGTAGTCCGCACTGTCTACAGTACTGTAGAGTCTACAGTGCCGACTACAGCCAAGCATCGTTTTTGTCATTTCGGAAAGCAAGCAATGAGCCTTGCCAGAGCCATAACTAAAGACATTTCTGTAGCATAAATTGTGAAGTACACACACAAGTGGGTCATGCAGACGAGAGATAAGCAACTTATTATTCACATTTGCTCAACAGGCCCAGCCACGTCTACTTTCTCATTATCTTCAGTCTTAGTCACTGCTCAATCCAAAATATTAATAAATAATTGTGCTGCTTTACATCTTGAGTCCAATGTGAGTGACATGCAAATACTCGTCCAGCCTGTCCGTGGGTAATTAAAATGATCATCTTGCTGTCTCCGAGTTAATGATCTTCACCAACATACTACTCTCAGGCAATCATCGGTACATGAGCTGCATCTTAAAGCAAGCATTTATGTATGCACTAACATTTGCTAAATATTAGCAAATACATCTGCATATTTCCTGAAATGATTAGAAAGAGAGATTGAATGTACCACAAACGTCACTCTAAACATTTGAAAAGTTACTAGTGCATAGGAGTATGCAAAGGTCAACATAATTGTGTTTGAGAAGTTCTGCAAAAGAAACTGCTGCAAAAAAGTTTTGAAAAGAAAGATTTTCCCCAGAAGAACTGATAAATGTTTCTTAATTCATAAAAGTTAAATATTTTTATTCTCCTAGTGGCTGAGGGTAAAAGAATTCTTGTTGCATACTGATTAGTTCGGCAGGGGACTGTGTCGTATTATTTTAGTGTGCCATGTACACGTATAAAGTCGTAGCATTTAAAGTATATCTATTCAAGCTCCTCGCCTGCCTACTCTAGCAGACGTCATTTATGCAATTCTGTGAGACAAGCGGATTCAGCTAGCTATTTGATTAGTACATATATATAATTTATATACATCCCAGTTATTTCTTTTTGGAGTTTGCTTTATTCTGGAGCTTATTTCGGTCACCCCTGTCCAATTTTGTCATCCAAATCACGTACACTACATTGCATTACATCGCAATGCTTTTTTCTCTCTTGTCATACATAGAGTTCACTTCACATCAATAGCGAAAGTGGAGTGTATAATAAGGATACATAAGCACTCGGCAGTTTTGTAGCCGAGCATTTTGTGCTTCCAAGGTAGCCTGAAAAGGCTCAACTAAAAGTACGGAGCAATCTTGCCTACAGGTTCTACTTGTTTCCTTCCTTCCTAGTTTTGCTTCTCCGATGATGTGACGGTCCATTGGGAAATCCCTCCTTGCCGAACACAAAATCTAGATATGCTTCAGATATGTATGGCTTTACTTTATTACTTCTAAGGCCCGATTGCAATTGACGTGCATTTTCCAGCCGTCTCAAATGCAGCGATCTATCTGTAAAGCAGAGCGCACACTAGGGCTCTTTTATCTCCTACCAAATTCTGAAAGACTACTCACTTAATCTGATCGCAGTACATTTCTACCGTTGCATCTTTAACTTAAAATCCTCATGTCTATTTTCGATATAAATAATGCTTCAGACGAAAAGGCAGCTACATAATTCATTATTCGCAGAGTGCAGTATTATTTCAATGTTTAATAAGCACAGACAGCCTGAACTGAAACAACTGCGCTTTTATTTTCTTGGAAATGGCATTTCTAAAATACTAGAAATTACCTCGCAGTTCGTAATTTAGACTATTCCCGTTATATTTTTAGACAAAGTTCTGAACGAAAGTCGTGTCCTTTTCCCCTGCATTCGATTTATGTGCGGAGTTATAGAAATAAGAGTCATCCGGGAGAGATCGTTAAGTCTTTAAATGTCAGATATTCCTTTCCGGGTTTTGGCCATTCAAAATCTTCATGAGAAGGGATTAAGCAAGTCTGAAATGACGAGTTAAATGAAGATGCAGTGCAAAGGCTCGGATGCCATTCCACTGGCAATGACTTGGTGCACTCATCAAACGGGTAGAAATCGGTATAATGTGCTTTATCAATGTGCGCTACATTTATGCTAAAACTTGTAACCTCGATGAACCTCAATTCGTCCAAGTCTTTTATTTTTACTGCTCTCAATTTCGGGTTAATAGGAATTCTTATCTCTAGCACAGAAGTAACTATCTTTCAACTGCAGTCTCTGTGTAAGTGTAATAGTATGACTCCCATCAACCCAAGAACATTCTAACTCGCTGCCGCATCATTTTTTATTGACATTGTTTCTAGAAGAACCTGACAAATATTGTTGCACATCCGAGACTCAATTTATTGACACACTGCCCATTTAAAATCCTCTGATTTATTTTTATCAACTTACACATTTTTGAAAAAATATAATCCACAAATAGTACTTGGGACATTACATATTTTGCTAAGATACAAGGATGTATTAAGTATTTTAAATTTAAGGACAAAACAAACAAAACAGAGACACAATAATAGAAATGTAAATGTACAAGCTGAATTGCCCCATTAAGGGGTATTAGTTATAAATAACTAAGTATTCTTTCGTTGAAATTGGCACTGTAATTGAAACTAACGTGCATTTTTGTATAATTACAGATTTTACTTTCGTCAGCCAATGGAGTGGACCATTACGGAGATATTGAAGTGGACCCGGGTCATGCAATTCTACCGGACACGATTGTAGACCCTTCTGGTCACTACATTTACGCACTCAGCACTAACAAGGTAATTCTTACTGCTTCAATGGTCTCATTTTCTTTTCCATTGCCGCATTTCTCTTCCCACTTTCTGTGGCGTAGAGCGACCTCATTGCGGAACAAATGATCATCATCATGTCATTTTCTTCTCCTCGTTTTCCTTATTTCTATCATAACGTCTACACTCCCAACACAAAATGACTGTGAGCATAAGAGATATCATTAGCTATATACACAAAGTGCAGATTCTCCGCCTATGTTGCCATTAGTACATCAGTACAGATGCAAATATACTAGTTGGGAAGGCCTGCTATTTCGTTATAAAGTTATAAAACCTCATATAAATGTAATTTGAGGACTTCGTGGAGTGCAGACGGTGTACACTATACCATTCCATTCAACACTGCAAAAATGCTGCCCACTCCTTATTTCATGCCATTCATCGACTAGAAAAACTTTGTTCATTTTTAATGGTTAAAACGGAAAAATAAAATATTACCATGAAATGGAATTTATATATATTCCACGAATGAACTTAATTACTAAGCATTTAATTAATAACAGCATATGAAGTTGTTTTCTCTAAAAATGATGATGAGAAGACAATTAGCAAACTTGTGTACTTTTCCAAGCAAAGTATTATGTTCACAACTTCAAAACAAGGTACCATATTGTAGTTAGCTGTCAATTTGTGTAGGCTGAGGATTATTTATGCAATAACAAAAATACACAATAGCATCATATGTAAACTAATACTGTACCATATAGATTCATAAAACTCCCTTTAGTGCTATTGGTTTCTATATTAAGACATATTTGGTGTTTAGTGTTGAGACATCATTAATTTTTTCAAACGCTGTTGGTTGATATTTCAAGTTTGCATTTGCAGCATGGAATGCTTTGTTATATCAGAGAACACCAGAACAGTCGGAATGTAATAAATCCTAATTATCCCAATTAATGGATACTTCCCTATTTCCTCAGAGATAGGGGTGTATTTACATTGGATATTGTTGAATGAGTCATGAGATATGACGATGGCGAATCCGCGAGTATTTATTACAATACATGTCGTTGCATTTGCATTGAAGTTATAGAAAATAATTCTTGAATGGTCGTAAGAGAAAAAAGGGAATGCAACTCTAATTTACCGGTTATGGCATATTGTTTGGTGTATTACCTTGACTTATCTTTAGAAATGTTTGTTGTTGAAGATAGCTCATCTGGTCTGGCTGGTTTAGTCTAGTTTGGGTAATGCGAGGATAAAATACTGGCTACAGGAGATGGCTGTTGTTTTACGTAATGCAAATACATTGGAGGAACAATGCACATTAAGCTATAACATTATAGTCCACAATATTATGTCTCCTTACCTATAGCATAGTGTATACAGAGTGCATACATAGTTACTAAGTAGATAGTTAAAAGGAGATCTGTTAGAAGGTACTAGATGGCTTTTATATATGCAAATACATATTATGTGTATATACATATTATATATAGTAGTAGGGTAAGTAAGTAAGTAAAGAAAAGTAAACTATGCGGTTAAGTTAAGGTGGATGTGTGAGTGGCCGAAGGAAATCTGTGAGAGAGACGTAAGCATAAAAAATTCACAAGTGGATTGGACTTGAATTGAAGTGATGGCTGATCCAACAACATTAACATGCACGCACGAACAATGCTGGGCTCAGCTTGTAGTCCGATAGTAGTATGTATTTTATGCAAATCTTTTGTGGACTTACACGTCCTATTTAACCGTGTAACTGAGAAAACTACCCGTTCCACCTTCCTTCCTACCTGCTATGCCACACATGTTGCTTGCTCTCTTTTGATTTACTCAGGCCTTGTTCTTGAACACAGCTTTACCTGTTCTTTGTACGTTTTTACAATTCTTGCTCCATCCTCATACAAGAATACAGGCTACCGACTTGTTCCATTGTTGCTAAATTTTATCCGCTTCTCCCCATTCCCCAACCTCCTCCGTCTCATGCTCTCGCACATTTACAACTCCGAACCCTCAAATAAATATCACTTTAATCCACATTTCCACTCGCACAAAAGAACATGCTGCTGGACGATGTCAAAAGAAAATGGAATGCTAAGTAGATAAATTGAAAACACAGGTTCGCAATTTATATATTTTTACTCCTGTGCATTAGCAACATCATTTTTAGTCCGAGACCTCACTTGGTTAATAGTAAGCACTGCCATAGAACAAAAGCTGAATTCTCGCTAATTATTGCTACCCTACCCACCTTAGACAGTCTACTCATGCTAAGACAACCTTAATTGACTACATACATTTAACAACACGCTGTCCTACAGCTATTATGCTCCACTTGGAAATTATAGCAGCTGGGCTAAGGATTAATTGACAATTTTAAGAAATCCATTAGCATCAATCGCATTCCAAATTTAAAGCCGAGACTAGATTTTTATGAATTATCTATTCATTACATAATCTACTTAGTATCATTAATTTCAAGTAGGTACACTGTCCGTTTTCATAATCTTGTTTATTTTTCACACACAAGAGTGTAATTTTGAGTGTGCATGGTGCACGTGTGAATTTTTACTTTACCTTTGAATGATTAAAACAATATTAATTTGGATGCTGTACCTTTTTATTTATTTTTCCTGTGCTCTAGCGTAATTTCATTGTTTTTACCAAGTGCATGCACACAATGCAAAGTACAAAGCTGCTGTAAGTGCGAAAATCTAATTAAGAAAGCTATGTGGAGTAAGTAGCGAGACAACTATGGGAGCGATAAGATTATTTCAAATAAAGCAGTCTCTTAAAGCTAAATGAATTAATTACTAACCATGAGGCATTGAACGCTTTATATTCTACCTTACATTACTTAAATAACAAGTTGCGAATTTAAGCCCAACGGAAAGTGTACGAGCAATAGTTACTTACTTATAACCAGCGGTCCCTACTACAATAATAATTGTCGAGATCCTGTGTGTCTAGCCCTAAATACATGAGCCAATATTTATAAGGCAGATGTAGGACTACGTTGGTCTACAAAGGCCGGGTATAAGACAGAGCAGTTACATTATAGCAGAAAGTTATGCACGGTTTCGTATATTTATGCAACGACAATGAAAGTTGAAAATTGCAATCCACAGGAAGAAAGATTTTCTTTAGTCTGCAAGGATTCGTTGTCTTTTAGGCTCCTCGTGTATTCTTAAGGAATCTTTAGTTCAACATAATATAAAGAGAGTCTATGTGTTTAGCTTTTTTATATGACTCCGCATTCAGCATATTATGAGGCATAATCGCTTGCGTGAATTGCGTTTTGTTGATAGGCATTATATCATTTAACTCCCAATCGGTTTGCACAAAAAATATTCAAGAATGTGAATTAAACAATGGCTTTGTATTGCAAGAAATGTGTTTAATGATGTTGATTTAAGTATGTCTGTAGTTATGCCTAAATATTTAGCACATTAATATACAATCTCCATCTAAATAATTCAGTGGATCAACATAAACAGAATAATATTGTGTCAGTCCCTCCTATCTAGTATATTATAAGAATGTATTGTAATTTCGTGTTACGTGGAATGTATCGATGTAGCTGATGCATAATGTTGCTACTGCAAACGTTTAGACAGACAGATATATTTTGGCAATTGCTTGTGTTTGTTTAGATAGGTTTTTAAGATCGGTAGTAAAATGTCGAGTATAGTAGGATAATGTAAAGTCTCTACTTTATATTATCCTACTGAACTCGGTCTCCGCCGACTGGATTCACTCCATTCTCGGATGGAATTTGCAAAGAAGACTTGGAGTCTAGGGAGGATGGAAGAGATTCCAGAATAAGGTAGTTTTGTCTATTATTATTGGCTGCATATGATGTGAATAGAGTGTAGCGTGGGCCTGTTGTTTAATATCCGGATAAGGAAGGATATACCGGGCGGGATGGCTACGCAATGCCCTGTAAGTACTGTAGTAGTGCTGTCTGTTGTCGTGTTAAGTTAAGAATGCATGTTATACAATGTGTGTGTGGTATGATGGCAAAATGGGATGGAAAGAGGTTGTAGTCATTTGATTTGGTTTTGGTTGGGAACCAGCTGTGTTTCATTACAACGACTGAGGTTGCAATCACTAAAAACACATTTTACGAAACATTCTCCGTAATAGCATTTCCATTCTTATGTGAGACGACACGACACTCAAAGTCTCACTGCTACTACTCCGACACAACAAAATAGGATAGCCAGGAGTCGCGTATACTTTTTTGTGCATTATCTGTGAGATGCGTATGTCTTGCGTATCTCTACCATCTTCATACTTAGGCAACGAGCCGAGCCACCGACAGACAGACACACTGACTGATTTCGATTATGAAAGATACCCGTTCTACATTATACTCCTCCACTTTTCTTCACATCAGCTGACTCAAGTTACCCGGCTATGTCAAGAGCATTACTGACTGACTTCTCTTCAACTGATAAATGAAACCCGTTTTTTCCTATTTTCAACGAAAAATACGACGAAAATTCCCATACAGCGTCTCCTTCCATACATTTTCTGACTTGCTTTATGCATCTTTTATTCTGACCGATAAATGCATTAGGCTTGTTTTCTATTGCTTTTACTCCTGAACGTCTATCACTCCAGCATAAGTAGACACGTAAAATGCAATTGTCTCATCGTTGCATTATACTACTAAGTAATGCAAACTAAATCTCTATTTACGCATTTACTGAATATTGTGTGACCTTTTGCTCTGTGCTTATTCCAAAAGCAAATCTTGCTTGTTGCTTTTATATTGACTTTACAAATACTTCTTTAAATGACAGTATATCATGAATGCTTGTATTTCTGTACTTGTAGATACTGCGTATGTAATGTAAATAGATGCGTGTACGTTATACCAATACAAAATACAATCAATGACAACGTTGACGTACGAGACAGATAGTAGTAGCTGTAGAAAGGTATAAAAAGAAGATAAGAGAACTCTATATAATATTATGTAGTTTCAATGGTAAACGACATTGCTGTAAATATTTACCTTAAGCGTCAAATGCACTTTGAATTAAATTGATTTTGCTGTCCTGAATTCGACTGAACTACATTTTTCGTTCGTTTCTTCCATTACTGAAGTAGTTTTCCGTTCGTAGAAATGTCAATAACACTCTGGAACACTCTGAAAGAGTAGAGAGGAAGAGATTCGCCGTTTCAGATCTCTGGATTGAAAACAAGAGAAATTAAATCCCACAGGATAGCTATAGCTAAGTACAGTATAGCGGTCCCCTGATGTAACTACATAAGTAATATGCAGTTATATGTAAGTACATGCATTATACATACAAGTAGTGGCAGTCTAATACGCTTAGAAAAAGAGAAGTCTGGATATCATTGCAATTGCAGTAGACCATAGCAATATAAACGTTCCATAAAACCACGGAATAGCTACTGTATCCGTTATAAATCGCGAGATAACTAGGCTAATCTGTATTTTACAACAACAATTGGGAGAATAAAGGCTGTTAGCATCGAGAGTCAATAGTCTTATTGTAAAGTGTCATGTCAAGATACTAGTTAATTTATTTCGAATATCCTGTGTCTGCTGCAAGTACCTATAAGGTCAAATCTTTTATTCTTGGGCATGCACTTAATTACGATCTTCAGACTCATTATAATGCGGAATGGAACAGTAAAAGTAAATTGAGACAAGACGTATAATGTCTATAGCGGTGTAAGTAATATACATAAGGAGGAATTGGAGGAATTTATAGATGCATTGAAAATCGTAGCACCGTAATTTCCGGTTGTTAGTTCTTGGGTGGGAATCAAATAAAGGTCTGTAGAGCTGAGTAAACAGCGTGGATAATTTTCTTACTGTAAGTATATAGTCCTAAACTACAGGGCGTACCTAAATTATGTGCATAGCAAAATTTAACGATAGCAACTATATACTTTATTCTCGGTAATAATACTGCGTTTGTTTAAGGGAAACATGAGTTCCTACTGGAAGAACTACTTATTTTCTGGTCTTGCTTAAACCCAAATAAATAAAAATGATAATACAGTCGAGATATGTAACCGAGTAGCAAAAGTAGTTGTTTAAAGACTTTTAAGCTAGATCTAGTGCCACTATTAGAGAGCCGAGTGAAGAAAATAGATATCCTACTATGATGTGAGTACTTCTTGTTCAGATTTTGGCAACCGGCCTATGCAAATAAAATAAAATCAAATGAACTAAACAAAGTGGAAAGAAACTTCATGGAGAACTGGCTGTGTGGACTTGTGTGTGCTCATAGCTGTCTATCTACAGATATTGTAAAAAATACCACACATCGCACAGATACAAAACAATAAAAAAGAAAACCGACATGTACAGAATATATCTATAGTGATACAGATCACAGGGATATCTGTACAGACAGCTCTATAATTGGTAGTTCATGTAGTAAGTCTGTTATGTATATTATTGTATTGCCTGTGGAATTCTCCAAACGTGTATTTGCAGAGGAAGGATTGATGTGGATATCGATGGTGAGACTGTAAACTGGCAATATGTCCCTATGCTAATTTTGTGGTGACGAAGCTAATGAGTCGGAGACCATTTCATTTTATCTGAGTTGCCTACGCCTTGTCTTTTCCTTTGTAAGATAGCAATTCTAAATTAACTTTTGCCAAGATACACATACATGTAGTATCTAATGGCCACCCAGCCATTTAGATTATTGTAATAAAAGCCATGTGCACCGAATGTGCTAACTCTGCTCAAGTTATTAATGTTTCTATTTGTAGGAATTATAAGATGGAAATTGAAATACAGCATGCAGTGATAAAAGTGTATTTTCATGCTTTGTACATAGTCGCCCTGTGAAAAAAGACGCTCCCACCATACCGTCATTATCAGCTAAGTTCCTAATGGCATATATATGCATGAGCTCAGACAGATAGTGGAACTTGAGCTCTGTCTCTGTAGCCGCGTTAATTTCGTTCTACTTCACGAGTCCGTATGCATAATAATGCATATAGGTGATATTATTATGATGACGACTCTTTACTTGACTCTATTTTTCTTGTAGCGACGTTCTGTATGAAATTTTTATTATCTGTGTAATTTAGTCATGGCACTCGACATTACTAATTGTGACTGTTTTCTACGAATGTCTCAAAATGGCTGTGTCCTAAGCCGAGGGAAGTCAGTGGAAATTGGTGGAGGCAAGAATGAGCTTATTCCGTGTAGTGATTAGATTCACAGGAAGTGACAGGGGCACTTAAGTTGAGCGCGACGGAGATGAAATGCTCTAGTCTGTGTATTTTATACTCCTAAGGCATAATAAGGCTGACTCTTTCAATAAAGTCAAAGTGAGAAGCCATGTGTTTAGCCCATATGTTACGTCATGTTACAAATAAATGTTGTTTTCTAATGTTAATGCAATGAGAACAGGAGCGCTAGATTTGTCATATCCTACACACACAAGATATAATAAATATAGGTAGGTAGAGTAGGCATGCAATAAATATGAAATAGGTAAAGAGTGTCTAACTCCCCTGTCTGTGTGTGTATTATATTGTGCTGGAGTGTGTGCTCTGAACTCTCTACAGGGCATTGGATGTTCGTTCCTAACAACATTCTCCAAGTTGAAATGTTACACCCATGAATCTGAATAATAATTATTATCTTTTTCTGCCTCATTTAGACAAATCCACGGTTAGCTGCATGCGATTCTCAGCGTAGCCTTTAGTGTAGTTGTGCTATGTGATGTGTGTGCATGTGTGTGGTATGCTATCTCTTCTGATGGATCTTTCTCTGCATACATACGTACAGAAGGGAATGAAAGCATATTCCACCGACTCACTCAATCAGTTAGTCACAGGATATAAAAAGTGGGATGCACACACAGATATACTTACGGACGACTGATTTAAATATTACTCCTGCAACTTAGTCCGTAATGTGCAGTAGACACAGTAATGTGGCTATAAGCACTGCATTTGTGAGTTCTTAAATCATGAAACTGCTTTTGCGGGAGATGGTTGCTTTAGTCAGGAATTCTTATGTGATGGGAACCGGGAGTGGAAATACCTACACCTACATCACAGAAATGTGGAGTAGGTAGATGTATTACACAGAGATACAGATTTAGGCATGCGGAGATATTCTAACGATGTATCAGATGAGACTTAACAAATTACACATGCCAAGCAATTTACGGACTATATTTATATCCAACTTATGTTAGCTTTGGGATTTCGACTCCTTGAAATACTGACTTTGCTATACATTTTGTATGGGTAACGAGGTGGGAGGACTTTGAGCAAATATGGTCATGGAATACCAGTCGTTAATATTAAAAATGGGCGACCGTCTCACGTTATCTCTAGTGCGTTGTATAAAGGACCTACTTATGTGCACTTACACTTACCAATACTCCAGTTTCTCTGCCTGCTCCGACAGAAATTCGCTATCTGCAGATAACCATTTTATTTTACATTCCACCAACTCATAATTCTACCGGACAAAAGATTACTCTTATATCTTCCAACTCTGTAAGTGTAATTGCTTTTTGGAAACTTTTCAAATTCTTTTTATCTTTCTTGTAAAAAATTCAAATTGCATTTCCACAATACACAGCACATTTCAGCTTACTATTTATACTGGAAAATTTATCCATTTGACATTTTTAAATCATAAAATTTTCTATTAAGATTCCATGGGAACAACATATTTTGTTAGAAGGGAAGTAAAAACTGTGGAGACGAGCTTTGGTGTTACAATGACTTTGGGTGAGACATACTTAGCTACTCATGCGGAGGCTTTTACTTACCGCACATGCATAAATACATGTCATCATTCCTTTTTGTGAATTGAAATGAAACGGATGTACAGAGAGGAAATTCGAATTTTATAACACACGTGTGCATGCTGTGACGACGTCTTATATTTAGGCAATTGAAGGGAAAGGAAAGCAAAGAAAGTGTTTTACAGGTAGGTATATTGATAGATAGATATACTATACGCATAGACACATACATATACTTGTGCGAACTGTACTGTTTTTATTTCTCTCCTTGCAGATAGGCAATGTAAGTGGATATTCGATTTTAGGAATTTGGTCTAGTTTTCAGTTTTAGCCTGCGATGAGGTTTCTTTACTTTCTCAGTAAACATTACATTGGCTTCTGTGATATGATAGCGAAATTGTGGTGCGTGGTCATGTGGATTGGCAAGGGCCTCTACATACTTTTGCTAGGAGACTTGTAGAATATCGTTAAAATGCGTTTGAATGCATTGGGTTGCTGTGTGTGGGTGGAGTGGACAGTGATGTGGATCCTACATACCAACAGGAGATAGTTGTGGATAGATGGATGAAGATAGCATGGAGGGCGAAATAAGTGGATGGAAGTGTAACTGAAGCATAAGAGTAGGATGCAGGGAGCAATACTGTTTGCTAAAGAGCTCGTGCGTGAAAAACTATGGATTCTCATCACCATTTCTCCGTCGACCAAGCCGCAATCATTGGCAATTCTTCCTCATTTCATGTATTTTATGTGCCATTCGAAGACATCTACATTCTGTTTCCTTGTCGTTATCAACTACAAATGCTTACCTTTCTCTTACTACAACTTTCACTGCTTTCTCCTGCTCCTCCAGCTTTGTATCAACTTACATCTCTTTCTTGTGGTTTTTTCATCCAGGAAACAAAGGGAAAAGTATGAAAAGCCTGTGCGCAATGGCTTCTTCCAAAGATGTCTTTCGTTATACTCTCCCTGTCTCATTATTCTGTTCAAATAACTCGTTCAGATCATATTACATTCTACCACTCCCTACAACATAATAATGCAGCATAGTAAACAAATATGTACTCCACTTTTGAGCCATATAAAAATAACCACGCTTTTGTCTTTTTACCGACTCTAAGGCATTCTATTTCTAACTATTTACGGCTCCTCCATTCATAATCTATTTATGTGAGTGTTTTCCGGGTTTCTTTTATCAGGAACGAATACCATCATTATATAACAACATAAATATTCACTTCATATTCATGCACTTTCCCTGATAGGTTCATTATAACCAAATTGACTGCATAGTGTGATTCTATTTGATGCTAACATGAACTCTTTGTCAGCTTTCACAGTGTAAATAAATCTTGTCGTCACGTTTAGTTTGCAAGTCAATGAATTAGAAAATTGTAAATGTTGGTTGGCTAATACTTCTTAGTTGTAATTCGCTTCTAGAATGGTATATTGAAATTAATTGAATGTTTTATTATGTTTTCAGGTTCTTAAAGTACGAGTAGAGCAGTGTGAAAATCACAGTAATTGTAGTTTGTGTCTCAATTCAAGAGATCCATATTGCGGATGGTGCTCCTTGGAGAAAAGGTAAGATATTCATTCATTAGTCACATCTATGTCTTTGGCAGATAAAATGATTGCCCATCGAATTCCCATATTTTCTTAAAGTGGTTGGTAAGCCATGTAATATTTGTTCATGTGTGTCGTAAATAAATGGTTTTGTTTGTGAACTGGAAAGTACTTACCTCACTGCATCTCTAGTGCATGAGTGTCATTACGATATAAATATAGTTCCTCTGCGATTGTTTTACGAATGACAATGAAGATGCAAAGGAAGAAAAAACTATTCGTGTGTGTAAGAGAGAAATGGTTTGTAAACAGTGTACATTGAATGAGTTTTGTTACACGAAAGAAAAGTTGATGAATTGTCGAAGAAAGGGAAAGAGACATATTGTGGGTCAAAGGATTGAATTGGATCTTGTCAGGTTGAAAGAATTGAAATTGAGTTTATTCAAGTTTGGAGGTTGAGTGGAAGAGTGACATGACATATCCAGAATATATGGAGCATTGTGTGTGCAGGAATGTGAAGTAATGTCCAGGGTTGTGCGGAAGTCGTGTAGGTAGCGGGGATAGGAGAGCAGTGTTTATAAAATAGAATTCGGTCGGGAAGGCGGAGAGTCATTTGGCCTGTGGCAACAAATGCAAGTACACAGTTCGGTTTTCCATTGAATAAAGAAGAAACATGAGTTGGTTAGTTTGAAGAAATGGGAAAGCGGAAAGAAAAGAATTTAATACTTACATACTCACATAAGTTTTGGGGGAATAGAAGGAGAAGAAATAGAATATAATAGAATAAAAAGCTACAGCCACAATGTGCTTTGCTTCTGCAATGATTTCAGTTGGCTTGACGTAGACGAAAATCAGGCCGCGACCAAGCAGATTCAGTTTCGTCTTTCTCCGACTCTACTATTCAACTATTGTGGATGTGCTCTAAGATTCAGTTTGCTCTGGGTTTAGACACTTCATTCCATTTCATCTCATTTAAGAATTCTAGACGTTATGTATGTTACGTAGTGTTCAAGTAGTTTCTCTATTATGTTATGGCGTATAAAGTTCGAACTGACACTTTTTCCTTCCTTATTATTCTGTTTCTTGTCTAGACTCAAACTTGGCTTTTCTCTTCTTGCATAGCCAAACTTAAACGTATTCGGAAGGAAGTAGCAAAATGCTCACAACTTCTTGCCAACACTTCTCTTGGGATTCGACTTACACTTATGCACTGACTCACGTACATTATATCCTACATACATTACTATTCCCACTACTACGACTGGCTATGGCCACACACAAATGCAGTCTACTGCTTATACGACTCTTTTCCCAGAATGCCTCCACGTCCCCATCCCCTCTATAGTTTCTAATATTATTTTACTCAACACTTCTCAGTCCTATGGGAAAGCGTTCTATGGACAGGCTAAGCACACCACTTCCAGAATATTCATATTTAGCCCAAGCATGTATCTTCTACGTGCGACACACAAACAGACACTCTAATGTCTCTAATGCCTACCCCTAATAATAATAATCTTCCAAATAATAATAATAGTCATCCGTTGCGTTTACCAGCCATCTTAATATTTTATCCATTCCTTAAACATGGAAAAAGTAAGATTTAAAACAAAATCTATTGCTCTCACTTTGGAATTAGACACGACTGTATAAATTTAGTCCAATGTTTCTAATATTAATGAAAATCCTTTCTTGGAACTGTTTTTTCACAGTAACAACACGACAAATTGTAAAATAACTTTCGCTTACATTTAATATGAACTGTATTTTGGCCTAACAACGGTCAAAGGCCAAAGTACTTTTACAGTAACGTGTCTAAAAATAATATAAGTGAATCTGAAGTTGTCATAAAATCGTTTTTTAGGTTCTACCAATGTATGCGATAGCTTCCATGCTATAAATTCCTATGTATGGATTCTTGGGAATTGAAAACGAATTTTGTGTATTACTACAGATATTTATTTCCTTGGAGTGATTTTTCCGGGGAGAGCCGCAGAATACGCCATTTGTTAGGGCATAAATAAATTCAATCATTTCTGGCTTATTTCACCTTGTTAGTTCCACTTTAGGAGGTTTGACCCAACCTGACCCCGGAGTGGTGCATATAGGAGCTGCTAACCACTTGCTGAGTAAAGCGTTACCATATTTTTGGAGATATTATTGAGTGTGCAGTAGATATTGTGATAGTTATGTAAATATTCCCACATAGTAGTCAGGATATTAAGGGACATTCCTTGCTCCTCTGCATCTGGAAATGGCTCTTTTTTGTGGGGAAGTGATGCGATGCACCAGCGAAAGCGACACGGCTCGAATAGAAATGCATTTATGGTTTTAGTTGCTTTGTGTGTGCAGTGAAAGTTCAATTTCATCTATAGTGTCCATTAGTGAAGTATGTATTAGTTGACGGGTATATCGGGTATTTATCCATTCGGAGTGTTAGCAGGGGATGTTGTTACTTAAGTGTGCTTAGGGTCCGGGATGTGGAGAGCACTATGCTCTGGTCACTTAGCTCTGGTCAAGAAAGGAAAGTCAACTCAATTTGGTTTGATGTGATGTGAGAGTGAGTGAGACAGAGTTTTTAGAGCGAAAGCGAAGAAGTTGCTTTGACTGGCTCACTGAGTTGCATCTCCAAGTAAAAGTGTGTCATAAAAAAGGAAGCGGAGGCGACGAGGATGTCGGGGCGCTGACTAAGCGTTTCGCACGTCATTTAAAAGACAGGACTTTTGATTTGCAGTGTGTTTAGTGCCGCTCTGGTAATTTCTTTGCCCCTCTCTCAATGCACGGACATGGAGGCAGTCCTGAGAGAACTCACTCAAAATGCTTTTTCTCCACTTTTCATTCATTCTGACTAAAGTGCCACTACAAAGGAAACCTATGCGTTGAAAGTGCAACCAAACTAATGTGAACTTGATATCTACATACCTACCTTATTTTAATATAATACCACAGTGTGACTCACCTCAACCTGAACAATATACGAAAAGCTCCTGTGGAAGAAAACTTGAAAAAATCTATCCAATTGTAGTCAAGATTATATTATTATTTTTAGTGTGGTCATAACCATTTCACTTGAACACCATTTTGTTTGTGTCAAGTTCACAAATATCTGTAGAGGTACTAAATGTTCCTTAATATTGCAAATATTGTATATGCTACAATTGCACTTACTATAGTACGTGCTATGGAGGTTTTCCAGTGCACCGAATATTGTATATATATAATAATATAATTCAAAGTGAAATGCCTCTACGGTGCGATAGAGCACTTACTTTTAGTACGACCTCACGGAAAAATAATTTGAAAGTTGGAAAAGTTAAAGGGGCGTATAATATACAATTGTGTTCTCTGTAGTGAACATAAAACCCGAACATGGACTAGGTAATATGCAAACCTACATAAAATGTGAAAGACGCGAAAAAATATTTCGCGGAGTTTTATTAACTTATGGAAGTGGTGCTCGTGTGCATGGCCGTGTTAGTGCAAGTCAGACGGACAATTTGGAAAGCTAAAGACGGTGAATCGAAGGGAGTCAAGTCGTGGTAATGGCAGAGAAACGGTCCCCTAATAGAACGTGGAGCTGAAACCAAAATGTGAAATAATAATATAAAAGAGGAAGTAGTTCGTCTTACGGATCTTTTATTTCACGGAGAAAATGAAGTGAGCTGTGGTGGGAGCCAAAGGGAAAGACCAAAGACATCTGAGTGAGTTAAATAAAGAAAGGCGGGCGGGCGAGGGAAGGCAGCAAGGAAAGTCAAAGCGACGGAGAAAGTTGGGGAAAGATGTGCAAGTCGAACCGAAATGCACTGTCCCTAAATGGCTAGGATATTTGGCTTGGCTTGCGATTGCACTTGGTTCGTTGGTTGGTGGGCAGGCTCTGGATAGGAATATTTTTTATTATATACTTCTTAAGGGTTTTCTCCGTCCTTGGCTTGGGTTAGTTAACTTTGCTTTGCTACTTTGTATTTACTTACCACGGATACAATAGAAGTAGCTCCCTACCAGACTTATAGATATTGTGTAATGTGCAACTGCGAAAGAAGGGGTGGTTGCTGAGATCACTACTCCGAAATTATACACTATACCTATACAGTACATATACACGGGTGTAAAGTTCCTTTTCTTGCTATCTCCTCTCCTATCATCCATCTATCCTCAGTTTTGCTCGACTTACTCTCTAAGTTAACTAAGACTTATGTTATACGCTGGAAAGAATTGTAGGCCGCAATTCTTTTCGTGGTCTCACTCTATATAACTTACTCCTTTTCATATACCCCCTATTATTATTATTAAGTAGTGCATATACACTCGGCACTAGACGACGACCATGCTCATTGTTGTCACCAGTATAATATACTCCGCCATATATATGTACGATCATCTGAGCCATATATTATATTGTAAAAGTGTAAGTATGTCTAAAGTAAGGCATCTATATGTTGGCTCGTCTGCGGTGGCAAAGAGGAGAATAGATTTTATAGGCAATTAAGATGCGGGATGGAGGAAGTAGACTCACTATTAATTTTTTATTACCTTGTGGAATCATCGCAGTTCATAAATGGGCGCTAGACGAGATATATGTATGTGTTTGTGTTGTACTTTTAGATTAGTTATTAGAAGACTAAGCTGAGCTCCTATGTAATTCTCTTGTCCTCTTCCATGTTATTTGCCGCTATCAAATAAAGCTTTGCAATTGCTGACAATTTATCTGATACGGAGTGCAGACAGTCTCTTGGAATAATATTTTTGTCCCACATATCTGAAATAAGTTAAACTATGGCTGAAAAATGAATGGACAGTGTAATAAATAAATAGTCGTTGTAGTACTTGTAATGGCACCTACATGTGGCACTTACATTCTTACATTGCTACAGCCAATGTCAGTGGTCTCTGCTATATTATTAATATGTGGGATAGTCGGGACGGGTAAAATTCACTAAAGGAGACAACAGAACCGCAAGTAAAGTTATCTTTTGTAATAGGTACTTGCATGTTTCTGGGTCGTAGTGAGTGGAATAACAGGGAAACAAAACAAAACCAAACAGATGCTGTTTCCAGACCAATTTCTCTTTGTTTCTGCAAGGACTGTTTCCTTTTCAATGTTTCCTCTCAACTTTCATATACTTAGTATACAAATTATGCGGTTTTTATATATTCATACTCTCAGAAATCTACCCTCTAGATATATACTATTTTTCCTTTGATCATATCTCCTTAGTTTAGTTTTACCTCTGGCTACTTTTAATAGCCTAAATGATGTAAATTAGTACTACATAGTATGATTCAGGAAAAATTAATATAGAAATTAGTATGCGTCATTTCTGTTACTCTCTTACTGGAATTGTATAACTGTATAGGTATATGCAGTATTTATGCCGACTCCTTTACACTATCGAGTTACACAATTATTAAGGTTGGATAGTCTGGAAAAACATCGGATGTGAATGTTTGGCATAACTTCTAATATTTTGAATTCATTTGGTAGGACAATGAGCTTGAGGTGTTTCCAAGTTATTTTCTTGTAAGTGGGTATTCGTGTAAAACAATTTGATGCATTTATTTCCGTGGGAGGGTAGGATAGGATATTTACTTGTATAAGTACGGTAAACTTTTATGCCAATGGCAAGGGATGTTTCGTTGTCAGTTTTATCGCTCCGTCTTTATTCACTTACTATATATGAGTAGTAGACGGTGAAAGTTGTTTTGGTATGTTCCGCAGCATGCAGAACACAATAATGTGGCATGAATGTACGAATTGTTTGGTTATTGGTTATGTTATGATGTAGAATGACGGGAAATCAGAGAGAGCATTATTAGGAGTCCCTTGGATAGATACATATTGTATATGAGCCTACTTTTGAATTCGTTGTGTCGAAAAAGGCGTAAGTGATTGTTTGTATGTTTATTGTTGATCGATATGCATCCATAAGTGTATTATGTCAGTCTGAACGTGGGTAGGTGGTTTTCGGTTGCTCCTGGAAGACTTTGAGTGAATTTCTGTGGGAAAGTATTGAATTGGATCTGTGCACCGCAGCGTAGGAGATATAATGTGCTATAGGAAGTCTAGATGGATATTACTCAAGTGTTTCTGGTTTATTGGCAGAAAAAATAGCATCCTGTGTGTGGAGTAGTGTACTAGGTAGCTAGTATGTAGAGTACATGTGGTACATCGTATTGGTCTACATTGTCCCATATATTAAAAGAAAAGGAGCGTACGCAGAGCAAAGGAAAATGTTTGCCAAGTTTTCCAAAGTGCAAAATTTGACAGGGTTTGGTTTTTATTGCCGATGGGTGTGAGTTGAAGTTATTAGTTCTTGACTTGACTTGAGTTGGCTTCCCTTTACTTTAGTTGACGCAACATTTTTTGGGCTGGAGTGAGTGTCGAGTGAGAAGAACTACTTATAACCGAGCAGCCGAAAGATCCGAGCTTCCTACTCTCCATCCACATTCGAAAAGAGTTTCTCTCTATCGCGGGTCCCCCTGTCGTCTTCTCTATGTCGGAAGGAACCCGAGGAGATATGCACATAATATTATAATATATCCCTGCCAGGTCGAGATAGTTAGCTCTATATGATTACTAGCCTTATATTATGCTTGTAGTAAGTATAATATATATAAGACGATGTATTTACCTCTCTAGGCACTATACATACATACTAGTATGTATGTATTAAATAATAGTGTATGTATACATAGGTCGATGTATCTTTCCGTGTGTTCTCCGGCAGGATCAGTGGTGTTTTGTGTATATGTGCAGTATGTATGTAATATAGTATGTATGTGTATGTATGTGTGTGTATGTGTGTGAGTCGATCACCAGGAGCATATCTGTGGCGTGACAAGGCAGACTATGGCAGCGGATGAGATGAGAAGATGACTTGAAACTTTTTCTTTTTTCTTCGCTCCTTTGGGATTCATAGAAAGTTGCAAGTGGAATCATGCTTGTCTTGTCTTGTCCTGTTCACACTGTTTCTTCCCTCGTTTCTTCTTTTTTCCTTCCTGTCCTCAATATTATGTATCTCAAAATAATGCTCGAGCTTAGAGAGTCAAGTGAAATCATGACAAGATTTTCTACACCGGAATACTATCATTTCAGACAGTTTGCACAAAGGTACTCACTCATTTATATGCAACTCTATTTCTACGTCGTCTCATTCCTTCCTCACTCCTCCAGATATATTTTACATTTAAACCTTTTCTCCACTGGTTACTACAAACTCGACCAAACTACAAAGTCCCCATTATTTATTCGGTCCTGCTAGGTCGATCGGCACACTTTGTTTATTTTGTCATGTAGCGGATAATTCATAAATTCATGGAGACTTTCTCAAACAGCATTTTATTAATTCTAATTTGGAAATACTGCCATCGAGTTGATTTTTTCCTGGTCACGACACTGACTGTCATTCTGCAAACTAACGATGTATCAAGTTCCACAGGCATACTAAATCTTTATGCATTATATGGTCGATGTTTAAATTCTAACTAAATGTATGTTGGATGTTAGAATTAGTTAGCTAGTACATGCAATATTACTTATAGGTAGTTTCCAAGTGCTATAAATGTAAAGAAAGATTTCACAGAAGATAATAGGATTCTGTATCTATTGCCCCTTTCTCTTATTCCAACCACAACAGACAAAAAACTCGGGAAATAAATGTACGACACATACATATTTCGTATAAATACATAATATAAAGTATTAAAGGAACATGTATTTCTTTTTGTGGCTGCTACATTCGTTAGCATGACTCACTGAGTCTTTACTTACTATGTACATACATTAACAATGAACTATACAGATACGTTCGCTAAAGTAAAAGCATTACTTAAAAAGCTAGAGATTTTTTCATAAGTTGGTAAGTACAATGTTGGACGACTAATGCCAGTCTAAAGTGAATTATTGTTTCATGTTCTGCAAGTCAAACGAAATAAAACTACGTCGCTTCGCTCTTCCTATGTATTTTTTCAAGTAGCCAAGTTTATATGCAAAGATTCTTTCGCCAAGCAGTCCATAAATGTTTCCGGTCCTAGAAAAACTCCTTTCACAATGTTGTCTGCAATTTGCAAACCATTTCCTGCAGTCAATCTCGGATAACGTGTACAGCGAAATGACCAAACTATGGTCAGAATGGACACTTTACCATTTTTCAACCTACTCAGTGCTTTCTACATTATTCTTCTTAAATCCTCTTATAGTCTGCACTATATTATGTGACAAGGCTGAGAATGAGCACAAAACAGTACCGACCAACTCCAAGCTATAATTCTACAGTATTGAATGGAATTGTAAGACTTCAATTGTGTTGCTTACAGATTTTTTACTTCTAGTGACGGAGGAAACGTATATATGTACATAGATACTGATGGATTAATTTTTGTGCGTTTATTTATGACTTTTAATAGCTAAATTAAAAACATCAGAAAATCGCAGATAATGGCTTTAGTATTTACTGGATATATATAAATTAAGTGGAGGATGAGTATATGCGAGAAACACAGATGGAAATAATACGTGTGATACGGATTGAAGGAAAATTATAATTTTGATGGCATTGCAATTGATTACTTCTCTGTGGACATAGACATCTAAAACGGGAAATGTTTAACAAGAAGTCTCTTCTGTTGTGTGTTTCCCAACTATTTGTACAGTGTTATTTAGCGATATAACAGTGTGTATGTTTAAAATAAATGTCATTCAAACGGGAAATTTTGATAGTGAAAAATCGATTTATATGCTAATCCATAAGCCAAAAAGACAGAATCAGAGGTAGACAAACCGTATTTTGTTGTTTGATTTATGTCGCTTTTAGTCTGTCTGTATTTAGAAGGAGAGGCACACTTGAGTAAGTTTACAACTTATAAGCAAGGTCTGAGGATGTGATGAGGTAGGACAGGCATTTTGTCAAAATGTCAGAACAGAAAAACTGGCAGTGTGAAGAGTCAGAGCAGAATGGAGTTGAGTGGAAGATGCATGAAAATTATATGCACGTAGGTAGTCTCAATAATATTCCATAATGTTTATATGCCTACATAGACGCATTTAACTGCATAATAATAAGGATTGCTGGGACACTATACTGCAGTGGGGAGGATGTAATGACAATGCAACGCAGCGACACAGCGATCGTGTACGAGTGGGAGGAAGTGTCGTGGAGGATATAGAGAGATAGGATTCAGGAAATACATGTATGCTATTATGGCAACTGATCATTGGAGGGAAAGCAGAGTCTCTACTGAAATATGTGATGTACCTATATTGTTAAACATGGTGAAAATAATTCCGAAACCGCCGCAATGTTGCTTAGATTAGTGAAAGTACAGTGCAGCCATTTGAGAGAAAGCAGTCAAGGCGAGGAAGAACATGTTAGATCCCTGGGAGTCAACGGGGCAGAAGTAACTTCCACTTATTGTTAGCCAGCTAGCTAAATACAGAGCTTAATATTATAGTAGGAGTATGAAATAGCCAAATGTTGGTGGAGACAGATTCGAAAAGTTTCAATGTAATATTTACTTAGGCACCTACACTCTTATAAGTAAGTGACAGTCCCTAAATGCACTTTAGGATACTTAATATGTACATATACAATAAGCATATGGATTTATTTTCCTGGGATATACAAGTCAATAGGAGCAACATCTCCTTACGTCCTCCCGTTGCATATCTTCTGATATTAGTCCTTGACACACCGAAATGTTCCGGAGAATTGCTGGAACGAGCAAGACGACTTGTTACTATATAGACCACTACAAAGGCAGTGCAGCATGCAGTGTGGCTAAGTACTCGGTGGAGTATCCGTAAGTAAGTAAGCAGTATAATTGCGCCAAGTGTCTGTTCGGAGAAAGAAGGGAAGTGAAAGAAGACTTTCCCTGGAAGACTCTACTCTTAAGATTGGATTTGGGGTGATGGATGTTGGTTGGTTGGCTGTCGTGTCTGCTTCACACCCTGTTGCCTTGTATTTGCTGATATTTGACAGTAATTATCACCAGTGTGTGAATTACGAGATGATGTCATTGTAATTCTCTTTGCTCCAGTCTAGCTCTAGTCTCTCTGCAGATCTGTTTGTCAGAAAATGTTATTTCCATTGCCTGCCTAGTTTTTCAATTAGACATAGAACGGAAACAAATAGAGAAATCAGAAGGACCACCACATGTTCTTAATTTAGGTTCTGTCTCTTGTTTGGAAAACTTAATTTCACTTGCCCACAAATGCCCGCCTTTCACAAACCCTTCTTTAATTTGGTAGTTGAGTACATTTATTGGTAATTGATAGTTTGTAAGAGTTGAGAGTCCGCAACATTTTAAAGCAGTTGTCTCTTTCCACTGCCATTTAGGTTTAAGCACATTCTTTTGCGTCCCTTTAACTACCCGCGATGTGTGTATTACTGATGTATGGAAATTAATTCAATGGGATTGCATCGGGAGAATTGGGACTTAGCTAAAGTTTCGACTGCTCAAATAAAATAAATTACACGCAGCTCCTCAGTCACTCTATCTATCTAGCCATCTCTCTGCCTACACAAAGTACGTTCGTCTCTGTCTGCTGGTGACGCACCCTACCGATACTGAACAAATTGATAGATGTATGCATCTGATGCTGCACAACCAAAAGCCATCTCTACCAGTCGGCTCTTCCCTGCAAAAGGGGAAGTGCATTTGCATTCCACTTCGGGATCTTCCATTTTTTATGTCCTCTTACCCCTTGCATACAATTTTATTTTTTGAGTGGCTTTCCCTGCCCTAATTTTCATTTCACATCAATCCTACTCTCCATCCTAAATGCCAACGTCATATTTGAATGGGCCTGGTAATAAAGTTCACTAATGACCTCAAAAAAGTCCCCATGAATAATTTAATGTCACAACTCAGTCTCTTCTAGACATTTCTGATTCTCTTTGGAAAATTCTAAGAAAGATATCTTCTTGAGCTATAAAACCCACTTGAAAATAAATAATCTCCTTATCTATTTCGTTGGAAAGCAATCCAGATTTAATTTCTATGATATCAGATGGATTGTGCTCACCGAAAATATTTGACTTTCTGTTAATTTTGCTATTGATTTGTCTGGGACACTTCTAATGACCCAAAAATCACATTTTCTGCCATAATTTTTGACTCTATCGAGCCACACATCAACTTACTTAGTATATATGTACTTACTCACATAACTTCATTGACATTGTAATGTTATGTCGTAGTCTGTCAGAGAAGGGAGTTGTCAGAAATAAGGACGAATTGAAATGAGACTATGCTTTCTATACCTAATACATGTGTATTTATTTGTCAGATTAAGTATTTGTTGGTGGAATTAAAGTAAATTTGCATTTAGGTGCTTTTTTCGGTTTCTGTAGTAAAGGAGGCTGCTGAAGTGCAATCTGGCTTTCTTTTGTTGCATGGGGTAGGAGCTTAAGAATCTATAAAGATGTTCCACGCTGGTGAACTAAGGGATCTGCAACGGAGAATAATTTCAGTTCAGTTTTTCGTTCGTGATTGAGTTTGCATAAAGCTGCGGAGAGTGCATAATTCGAACTGACATTCCGCCAAAGTACCTATCCCCCTTAGTATAACCCCAGTGGTTGTTGAAAATGAGTGAATGTGGCATTGACTAAAAGGAAGCTATAAGAGAGCTGAGACCGAACCGCGGAGGAATATCTATGATACTAATATATTTGAAATGAATCGAAGTGTATTTGTAGCTATAGTAAATTGATAGAGTTCTTTCTCGGTTTCACTAAAACAGTTCTCTGCTGAATTGGATTTGAGGCTCTTTTTTATTTAGCATCCAAAGTAAGACTAGATTTATTGTGGATGTTGAAACTCATCATTCTTTTGACTCTTATACCGCATTATACCTTGGGGACAGTGGAGACGAAGTACCTTGATCAACTTTCTCCTCCTATTGTGGTGCTCTGTGCGAATGGGAAATAATTCTGGGATGTAGATTCATACTGTGTACATATAAGTCAGGAAAAGATAACTTTCCGAATATATTAGACTCTCCTTTAAGAACTACTGATAGTACTACTACAATGTAGTGATTGAATAGAAAGCCTACATTGTGGCTAGACAGGACAGATGTCGTCGAAGGAAAAACATTTTCTTTGAGTAGTGTACATACACGGCGACAGACATTTTCTAGCAATCCACAGTGCAGAATAATGATTCCCAATGGTATGATAATGAGAGAGGTTGGGTACACAATGAAATCAGACTGACAAGGAGCTACTTTCCCGTTTGCTCTCTGTTCTCACATAACTCTCAAAATCTTCTTTATGCGCTTTAAATTTATTTGATTCTCCTCGGCAGCATTATAGTCTCAGCGGACCGAGATAGCAATATTTGTTGTAGATCGGGTAAACAAGATGCGGTTAAGCAAGGAAACTCTCTTTTCCGATATTTTCGGAAAATATTGCTGGGGAATGATGTTATTACTTAACTCCCCGGCTCTAATGCCAGTGATAAGACTCTAATGATACGTAGACGAAAGATAATATTTCACATCAATCGCACTATGTATCAAATATCCCCTTACACGTAGCAACTGACTGTAAGCGATGACTACAATGATTCCTCTCCCTTTCCTTCCATCGTGTACATTACACTTTTCTGACTGCCCATATTCCATCTGCCTGCATGTAGGGCCTATTTAGAGCTACTTTGAGAAATATCCTCTGTATATCTCCACTCTTCATTGCACCAATAATTCTAATATACTGCTGATAGTTCTTTATGTGCGATGTGATGAAGCAAGTGAATAAAACTTTTCCAGAGAAAGTGTGGAGTATTAGGCTTCCAGGCTCCGAGCAGCCTTTCTCTTCCAGTTATCGGGGATATCAGGGCTGAGCTGGAAATGTATACTCAGCCACTGCCAAATGCTGTTGTATGTACATACGTGGTGGTGTACTGTCTACTGATGTCGTAGACATCTATCCCTCCTACAGTCAGATATATACGACTGTTTTGTCTGTCGTTCGTTGCTGCACAAGGAAATCCACGGTCCTACTACTCACTGGGCTTAGGCATATATTATTAGGGATGGCATATACAAATATACCATCATAATGTCATGTAAACCAGCAAGCTCTTCTTTACTTTTATGCTGTGGAATATCTTCCTGTAAAAAGTAGAGCCACGCCACTCGTACTCCCCGCATAACTCACACTGGACAGAATTGGGTTCCTGCTAAAAGTGTGATATTTTTCATTGAGACTTTGTGATATTAGTTAGGCTGCATAAAGATACTTTATATAATTTCCTCTCTATTTTGCATTTCGAATATTCGGGGAACTTGTTTATTTCAAGAAATGAAGTGCTCTTGAGTGGGTGAGATGGAAACTCAGTCTTAGGTGCTTCCTTACTTTATACATGTCTTCGACGCTAGGAAACACAGTGCAAGAGTCTCTCGAACGCTTTTCTTATCGTAAAAGTAGATCCTATAGCCTGTGCAGAAAATTTTCAGATTCAAGATGAAGCCAAGGGCTTAGCAATGTCTTAACGTTTCCGTAGTTGCGTATGTACGCTCTTTATGCTATTTATTATTTTCTCCTTCACTTATGTATATCTGGTGCATATTATAGTGTGGGCTGCAGTTGTATAGGTGTATTTCCCCGAATAGATGTCAGACAGAGCAATGGCTCCGAAAACCCTTGATTGACGGACTGACTGGAGAATTTGAAAAGTACCGTTTGGTCTACTTAGTATACAACCAGCGGCTTAACTTGGATTGTTTGTGCTCCAATAATTTTCACCAACCAACTTTCTATACAGGCTTTAGGTCTCAGTTGGTTGTTCGTGGGCAAAAGTAGAAAGGAGCACAACAGCATCAGCATAAACCTTCCATATTATCTATATTTATTTCTGTATAAGTATACCTAGTCTGTACCTTCATGCACTACACAATAATAATATTCCAGCAGCAAGGAAAGAAGATCCCAGCAGTCCTTTCCTAGTTTTTCTTGGTATATTTCCTTTACTTGTTCCACAGTTCCATCATTCGTCTTGTCTGGAAACAAACTCTGTTGTTTGAATTATTGTTGGAAAAGGGCACAGCCAACTCCTTTAAATGAACTGCAGATCAATCCACATAAATAAAATCTCGTCCTGAGATGATGGAACATTTCATGATATTGTTGGAATGAAAGTGGTAGGATGTAGTGACGCATTGATATTCAAGTCCATATCTCCAGTTTCCTGTAACTAAAGTAGAAGCAGAGGGGAGAATCACTGTGAGAACAGAAAGTGCCAAACTAGGGAAGCAGAAGTAAATAGAGTTACGCTGCGAATTACAATAACAACTTGGATTGCCTTCATTTCCTATTATATGGCATCAACTCTTCCTAACATACCTTTAATAAAGGTGTAATTCTATTTGTCCAACGGCCCCTAAGGTGAGCCAACTGCTATTATTTCCTCACACATTCCATTATAATATGTACCTACTGTAATTATCTACAGATCATTAAAAATTCAATTTAGAGTAGAATAGGAATTACTCAATTGTTTTTTCATACTTACTATGTAATGTAGAATTGAGTATGTTGGACTTGTAGTATAATACTTATTGGTTTCCCACTTTTTCGTAGAATGTAGTAAAATGATCCGGTAAAGATTACTATTCACAATAATAAAATTTTGCAAAAGTGCTTAACTATATTTAGAATCTAGCCAAAATATGTTTTAATTCTGGACAATAGGGAACTGTTTATAAACGTAGGCCACAAAATATCTCTCCATTACTTGCCGATAAAATCGGGTACTAGTAAATCTATGGGAATGGTCTACATTGTGGTTTCTTGTAGATCTTTGGAGATGTCATAAATATATCATAGGGCTGCTCTATTCTTCTCTGTGTCTGAGTGAGTAGGTACCACCTTATTAAATTTAACGTCGTCCTGGTCGGGAACATTCTTTTTGCGGATGTAATAACAGAGTCTGCAGAATAAGAAAAGAAAAAGTTTGCAATGCAATGTATGTAAAGCAAGACAAAAGGTTTTCTTTGAGCCAGGTTGAAATAATGGCAGTATAAACGAATTTAGTGTACGGATAGTTATAAGAAGACTGGGCAGAAGAGCGGCTAAGAAATGCTCAAATGTATTCTGATAGAATGAAAGTAAGTAGTAAGAAGTGATCTTGTTGGGGACTGATTGTGAATGAGCCAGTAAAGTGAAATCGCCAGCAGAACTCAGCTTTATTGACTGTCGCTGTGTGGACTGATTAAATATTGATTATACCCATGATACCGATCTACAGAAGATGTGAATCCTCTTAGATATATCCACATCCCGCATCACAACTGCTTTCGCTATGTGCCCTTTCTTTCTTTATTACTTCTTTCAGGAATAAGAGACTCACCCACATATCTATCTGATCCAAGGATAAAATATATTATAGCACAATAGTCACTCTTATCTTAGCCCCTCGCAAACCTGCACAACTGAATCGAATTTGACGGCAAACTAAAAACTTACAGATGTTCCTCACCAAACAAATATACTCTAAGAAATACCTAGCCACTCCAGATGATACACTAAATCTTATGCACTGAGACCACTAACAAAATCAGAGCCAATCCTTCCATATCTCAAATATGCTCTAGATAATAAAAATCGAAAAAGTCCATTCAATTATTCATGTTATGAAGCTCAGCTTTTTAAATTAGCTTCCATTTATTATTTCTTTTGATTTTAATTTATTCAAATGCCAGATGACTGTGGCTTATAAAATAAATTATGTAAAACCTGATCCATTACTTGAGTACTATTTGAACATAAATATTAATGCAATGGTATGAATGATGAAATATTAATTGTAATTTGACTTTATGCTTTCTACATAGGGATTTGTTCCATATTTTTTCAATGTTAAATAAATATTCACAAACTTTCAAAGTTTTCTTACATGTAACGTTACTTTGAGAGACAGGGTTTTGCCGGAAAAAATATATTTAGCTAACTTTTCAAAATATTGCCATAATATTGCAGTCTACCATGTAAACAACAAATTTTAGGATAAATTTTTCAATAGGTACTAACAAATTTTATTGTTCCATATCTAGACGGAAAATGCCAAGTTTCTATGGAATTTAAATTGCAACACAGATTAACTCCAATTAAATTTACGTTTTCCACTACAGAGTATAATACTTAAAAGTTCTCTCAATATCTGTGTGTTTAGGTTCATTTTGGTGAGTATGAGTTTCTCATATTTGTCAGGATGCAGAAATTCCTATTTGAAAGGTTTGACCTGACCTAATATGTAGTAAATTTGGATGAGCAAATACGTAATGGGGAGTAAATCTTTTTAATCCACTCGCATTTGGAGCCTGTTGGTGTTTGCATCATTGAAATAAATCAAGCGATTTTTAAGAATTCTCTGTCTGCATCGTGTGTAGGATAAACGTAAAGTCCTTCATATCTAAAGTAGCTTGGTCCCATCTCCTCACGTATTCTGAGGGAGTACATAATATCTATTACAGTAAATCTTCCAGTCGAAGACTTTGAAAAGTTTCTAGATTTGCAAAGTCACCCACTTATTTAAGAATGATTGGTGGGTTAAACTTTGTTTGAAGTGAATAAACTCTTTAGTGATTTCCCTGGCCAAAAAAATTTTGCAGTTTTAATATTTACCCAGTAGTACCTTTTCTGAATAGATGGGCTAGCGCCATGAATACTTATTCTGTGCATACCAGTCTCGTCTGGAGTAATAAATGTTAGTATTTGGACAGGAGAAGGAAAACACAAAGTCTGCCACAATTCAGTAGCTTAGGGAATCCAGTTGTGTTTTGACTCGACTTTGGATTACTTTAGCGTAAGTACTACAATGTGTCGTGATTAACTCTTTTAGGGACTGGCCATTCCTTTTCACATTCCAGCAAATGAATGATAGAGATTTCTCAATTTTATTTTGATGGTGAATTGCGCAGATTTATTTGGTTACTTCTCTCTTTGTTGTCGCGTTAAGCTGACAGAAAATGAATGTGCAGTCCATTGCTATAAAAGTAGAGTAAATGTATCACCATCGAAATTTCTGCTTCTCTATTAGATTTTGTTGCAGTGGAAATGAGGATGAGTGCAGCAATAGAGACTTGAGACGGAATTGGATCACATTTCCCTAACTTATCTAGATGGATTGTTACCTATAGCCAGAATCTTTTGTATCTACGTGGCTATACTTCCGTCCATGTAAATCTTATTACACCGACTACTCTGAAATAGTAGGTAGGAGAGATACTATAGCAAGGGCTCCCCATAACATTACCAATCTAATTCCATGACCAGAAATCCAATCAATTGGAACAAGCTTCCAATTGAGTGGACTCAATTTTACAAGACTAGAAGACTAAATCCGTAGCACAATGCAATGAAATGCATTACGGTGCGGTAATATCATGCAGAGTGGCTCAACTCTGCTGCTATCCTGTATTTTATTATATCTCTGTGATACTTGTATATATTTACAGCCCTCTAATGGCTCATACTGACTAAAATTAGAGAGCTATATGAGAAATATTACATTGCCTAATAGCCATCCCTAACACTATAGAACTTGATCCTAAAAGTGTAACACTATTTTTATTCGCTACAATGTTATTAGATACATGCATTGTTATATGTAGTGCTTATATGGCAGATATACTTATGTACAAATATAGTAAGCATTAGGGGTAATATGTATTCCTGATAGAGAATTACTTGAATGTATAAATGCTGGGACTCACTCTTCTCAATGTAATTCAGTCTTTGATCCTATCGTACACTTATTTCTACTCTCCTTGAGTACCTACTAATACTTACCCACTTCACTGGGAGTAAAATGGAAGTTGAGATTATTTCGTTGCACACATGAAAGAGAGAATGACCATGAATTGTAATGAAATGACAGAACCAAATAGTTCTAGAGATTCTCAGTAGAAAAAGTTGTTAAAAATCTACGAGCGACTCTCAGTAGGTAATTACACTGTCATTTTTAGGCTTTTTAAATGAAGTTCGTTATTTGTATTTAATATGCAGCCGTCAGAATGCATATAGATGCATATAGCAAAGAAATATTTAATTAAAAGTAGCTACTGCTTTCTTTGACTTGGTTAATCAATGCTATTTTGTGGAGAGACAACTGAGACTAATGTCTACGATAATCAGTAATTTAAAAACCAGTACTAAAAATGATACTGAAGAAAGAACAATGTCCTTGAAGATTAGTATTTCAATTCCAGCCATTACAATTTATGATTAGAGTCTAAAGATGAGTGACTGTATAAAATTTCCATAAAAAGACTAAATGGAAATCATTAGCAAGAAATGT
>JABASH010000067.1:0-66619 GCA_019776445.1 Tomocerus maximus
GTAATGGGAGACTTGATCCGTCTACTGAGTGCTCTCGGAATGCCTAAAAACAATATCATGAATCTGTCAGCCATTTTATCAAACTTAGTCACTTAAAATTCGGCAAGCTCTCTGTTATTTCGGAAACTAGTTTGCACTTTCTTAAATCTTAATTGCCTTAATTAATGCACACATAACGCTAATTTATATGTATTCTGTAAAATATGATTGGTAAGTGTGATTTGTAAAATCTTAATCTTAAAAAGTAATCTTAATCCTTACTAGACTGGAATGGACTAGGAATAGGAATGAATGGACTAGGAATGGAGACCGTTTTTATATAGTTTGATGTCAAATACCATAACAGATAGAAGGTTTTTCCGCATTATTACGGGATACAGAAGCTATTTTCCAGCAAAAAGCATAGGAAAATCATAGCCATTCTCAATCAGTCTATATTATGACATTGTATATTTACTCATAAATCTACATCCTTGATATTACTTAGTTGTCCATTTTTATTTGAATCTTTGGAGTTATTGACATGATAGTACGTTGAATATACCTGAGTGATATGTCAGATTTCGTCAATTGTATTCGTACATCTCAATTTGATTTAACCGTACAAACTACAGTAATGCAGAGTAGGCTAAAGATAATTATTCAAATATTTCTACACATTTCCATAAATGGACTGCTGTTTCATGTAGAAAAAGATCTAAAAAAGCAATATATTTGTTATGCTACTGCGATTTGCAATGTAGCTTGTCATAATCTTTTGGTTATCAAAAAATGGCTTGTGTTTATTGCTTGCGAAGACATCAAAGTAAGATCCTGTATGCTATACGTTATAAATAAGTGAGTGATTTGAAATGGCTGTCTGAAAAATAGGGATATGAACAGTAAATAGGAATCCGAGGATTCTCAGTGAGATTCTAACGGTGTGGTTAAATGTTGGTATATGTAAGAATGTAGATGTACATCGCTCTTTGGCCGAGTATTTGATGAGTGCAATAGTAAATGTTGATGATAGTAAGTATAAGACAGTGAACTGTAAAAGTGTATTGGCGAAGCGATAATGCTATTTCATGAAAAGAGCTTTAGGGAATCTATCAAATTGTTTTTCTAGCTCTGTCAACTGTTTCTCCTGCTGACTAACCTAGAGGGAAACAGCCTTAGTCACTTCCTCGACGAACATGGAGGTAAGTAAGGAGTAAGTACTAGGAAGGTAGCATTTTGGTTGTAAAATGACCAATTGTGATTGTATGGCCAGTGCATTGGTTGAATTAGAGTGGTTGCTACTCCCTACTTGTCCTACTTAAAGTTCATCACGACAATCGCGAATCATACGAGACGAATAGTGCAAATTCTTGTGCGAAGCGATAAAAGTAAATCAGGACAAAGAATAATATGGGGCTGGCACTTACTTCAACATAATCCTTGCAGAGATCTATACTGGAAACAAAACGACAGACATCTTCCACGGACCAATTGATCATTGTTTGAGCTTCATCTGTACAACCAGAAGAACAGGCTGAGGCACACGTTGATGATATCGAAGAGGATCCTTTAGAAAATAAATCTGTGACTGAGTGCTTCAGCTTCGTCTTCTTCTGCGTGGGAGGTGTTCCTGATTGATCTCGGGATGAAAGGTCCAAAGGAGAATTCGGACGTTTATTGTTGTTGTTATTGTTCGTTTTGAAGTAGTCAATGTTGTTTGCAGCAACGGCCGCTGCAGCCGAAGCTGATCTCACCATTGAAAGTAGAGTTTGTGTCGATGACATGTCTATTAATGGGAATTTCTCTTTCTCTAAGATGACGGACGGCAGTTGACTACAACTCAGATTCAGCAGGGCAGCCGCCGCTGCGGGTTTTAGGAAACGAGTGTCGAAAGTAAAGTTTGTCGTAGTCGGCGATGTTCTGTAGTAACTATAAAAATATAAAATTATTCTAATTTTAGCAAATCAACTGACAATATTGACCTGAAGTATCTTACGAAATATCTGCACAATTTATATGCTTTACTTATGGATGTCGACATTTTCTTTTCATACATTCTGCTACTTATTTTTCATGAGTATCACAGTCGATTTCAACTTAATTTTCTCCATAAAATAAACTCTAGCTCCCTAGGATATTACAGGACTGCCATAAATGTTCTTCCCTCCCACTTGACTATGTTTCTGCAAGTGATGGTACTTAATTTGCGTCCTTTTCAACCTGTCAGTTTACTTTTGCCAAATGGAAATGTCAATTTACTCTCCTCGTTTAGTAGCATGGTAAGTAGGTACTAGAGGAACTATACAGTAAAGAAATGAGAGACACATAAATAAAGTCGCAGTCACCAGGGAATATGACTCTAATAAAACTAAATGACAAGTTAGGGGAAGGAGATTTTTCTATTTGCAACTAAATAAATATTGGCATGTGCAAACTGTGCTAGAAATCTTTTACGACAAAAAGAGCAATTTTATGACGGAGGAAGATGTGCCATGATTTGAATTTATGGATTTTTGGATCTCTGAAAGTATCACATTATACACTGAGGCAATGTATCTATTTGTTTACGATCCAAGCTTTACACTACACTCTGTAGGTACGCGCAAAACAGTTTTTTCTTGCTATTTTTCGTTTGCAGCTTACGCCCAGATTATTCAGCTTCCTTCCAGAATGATCTAGATTCTACATGTCCTGAATTGATGTCAACACTCTGGTTAAATGTTCGCAGTAACACTAACTACACGAAGTATACGATGTAAAATGGACGAAAACTTGACAAAAAATGTAGGTTTAGGTACCATTAAAATGTCTTACTCGTTATTAGTCGTATTTTGCTGATTATACTTAGCCGCCAGGCTTCTCATGAAGTCCGAGTAGTTTCGGGCTGTGGCGGACATCATTTGTTCCATTTGTTTGATTGGTGGTGGAGGCGATGAGCCTCCAGAGACACTACTTAAATTATTCAGACCACTTTGATTATTTGGAGGCGGAGGAGTCATTGGTGGAGACGTCGTCGATGAACTCAACTGAGTCGGAGACTGTCTCTCTGTTTTCAGTTGAATCACTTGTTTCGTATTTGGCTTTCTTTTCGATTTCGGTGGGGCTGTTACATTTGAATCCGATTGGGCTGTTTCCTTGTGAGATAATGAAGACGAATCTTCCGATTGAGCTTCCGTTGCTAAAAATAAATTCATATCCATGTTTTAAGAAAACTTTTAAGAAAATACACTCCCACAACTCCAAGAGCACCTTGAAAATTTGGTAAGTACTCAAAGCGGCTTAAATCATATTTCTTATCAATTCTGTGGTTCTTTACTAGCATATAATTTGCATCAATATTCTAGTTCAAACATTGTCAATTTCTTAATAGTACTTTTGTCTTAAAGACAGTCTCAAGTTTCCCCGATGAAAAATGGAAGTTACTGAAGCAAGAGTGACCTAAGCCAAGTCCTTGATGTATACGTGAATGAATAAGCTTTTTAATAGTAATCTTTCAATCTTTTCGATGAGAATGTTAATAAGTGAGTGTGTATGCAAGTATGCACCGGTACCCCTAAAAGTGTTAGTTTAATAAAGTATTTCTTTCCAGAGTGAAAGTGCATTAAGCTACACAAGTCTTGACAGATTGCCCAAAATTATGTAACCTGAATGTACATTGAATGGTATGAGTACTACATATTGGGTATTAGGCCTATGTACTTGTACTACAGAATACTTAACAATATTTATGATCAAGCGGTGAATCGTCCTATAACTATTTAGGAATTACCCTAAGTATAGACAAATAGGGGACTTGATAGATCTACAATGTCAATGCACATCCTTATTTTAGCTAGATGGTATTTTCTAACTGTATTCGCCGAAGTAAGTTAAAAATTGTTATACGTAGCAATCTGGAAACTAAAACTCTGTTATTGATAAAAGTGGTGTTCTCTTATCGTAATAGTAAGTATAAACGATTTGGTTTAGTTGAATTCGATTTTAGAGGGACTGCTGGTCTAATGGTAAAATATTTACCAATGAAATAGTTTGAAAACTGCAAATGTTTCCAAGTTAAATAGAAATGATAATCAGCTAGCTGGGTAAAAACAGCAGTTATACAACGCTAAAATTCAATTCAAAAAAGGTTCATTCAACGTTATTTGTCGATTTCTTCGTTTCTTCAATGGCAAAGAAGTATATCAGAATTTTCCGGACTCGTTGGATCTGTGAAAGCATTTTCACCCCAGATCTCAAAAGATGCTATAGAATATTTCATGATTTGAATAACCTGGAGTAGAACAAAGGCATCTGTTAGAATTGCACGTTGTGTTTGTATACCTACTAAATAAGAGAAGGTCAGACCCTTTTACTCAGAGTGTTATCTAAAGGAGTCACTCAAGCAAGCCAATGGAATTCCAGGTTATGAGATTTCGAACAAACAGAACGCATTTCTCTGAATTTCTGTTTTAGCTAGAAACGTTAGCGTAGATCTTTTCCGCGATTTACATGTAATGAATGAAATGAAAGTCACATAGTCACAGCTGGGATTTCACAAGATCGATATAACTATAGTATAAGGTACAGTTAAGTATAGCTACTCCATCCTATCTGTGGCAACATTTATTTAAGCACAAACCTTATTTACATATTGCATAACTTGGTTCTGACTAACTACTTTTGGTGAATATCCTGAATGTTGGTGAATCGAATAAGACATTTATTATCTTGATCGTTAGACACAAGTCAAAAGTGGCGAGTGAAATTATAGTTTTGAGTTGGCACTATTGTTAGTTCGTGGCAGGACCCCATACGAAAAACAATCTGAGAATTCTTTAACCTGTTCTGAATACATTTCTTCCTAATAAGAGGACCTATATTTCTATAATTGTATATTGAAATGGGGAGTATCAATGCATGATTTATAGTAGCTTAATGAAGTATATCAACTGTAGCCAGATGGTAGTGGAGGATGTTTCCCAAGTCCTAAATTGAATTAGGAACTGCTGGTAATGGGAAAAGATTGTTGGTTGGACAAAAGTCATTGAGAATAGTGAATGCTTTTTATTAGTTGGAACACAAAGGATATTTTATTCAAGCTCGGCTTGGAATTTTCATCGACGAATTTGTATCCAGTAAACCAACAAGTTGATGTTTAGGCCAAGAGTCAAAGTCTACTGTGTGCGTAATATGATGTGGAAAAGTGGCATCGTCATCATTTCCATCAATGGTAGCTGGTCACTTGAATTGAAAGGTGTGAAAACCGTTTTTTGTGAGCTGTGTGTGGATTTAGTGTGTATCTGATGACTAGAGTTAGTTGCATCTGTTGGATTGAGTAAAAGTGGCTCTCCTGCCTACACTGACTAGTGTGGGAGTAGAGAATCGGAGGAAAATTCATTAATTCCTTGCTGACTGGATCGTGAAGGAGAGAAAAGAGGATTTTTTTTAGAATGCAAGTCAAAATGATGTAAAGACTTGACATTGCCAACTGAAGAACAAGTAGGAGCAATTGAATAGCAAAGTGAACTTGTGATTGAAAAGAGATTTTACAGTGTAGAGAGTATAAGTCAAGTTAGTACGGACAGTGAGTAGGATTATGTGTAGTAGTAGTATGTGAGAAAAGTGACCTTTTTAGTCGGGTGAATTGTTAAGAGAGTGACTTGGCGGAATTCCTTGATAAAGGAGAAGTACAGTCGACTGGCTCCTTCAATCTGAGAATGATTTTCTCTAAAGCCTTTTCAACGACGATGATGATGATGGAAGCGGAATTGTAAAGTATTTTGGTTTTATTATCCATTATCCTCCTATAACTCATTCTTTATTATATTTACAAGGTAAAGGAGCCTAAAGTAATAGTAATCAGATAATAGACTGCTCTTTAACTAGTCTTTTTTACGAGATTCCCACAACTTAAATCTCATCTACGGAACAACACGGCCAGTCTTTCCCCGTTTTAGCTCGCCCGAGGAAGCGACCTCATAGAACCGCACAGTCCGTTCGTATGCACCATAACTTTCCAACGCATTGGCGGAGTTTGACCAAACTATCTACACGGAAACATTACCTATGCATATGGACCCTGTTGATTTTGGTGAACATTGGTCCATTGGTAGAATATTTGATACCGCTGCTACCCAAAATGACTTATTGTAGGAAAGTAGGAAATACATTTTCAGCAACATTTTGATAGCCAAAATAACTTGCTTTGACTTTCTGTTCATTTTGATAGAAAAAATTACTAGTTTTGACTTTTCCTTCATTGTGACAAATAAAATACTTCAATGAAAATCAATAATACAGTGTTTCTGTGTCGAAATTCAATAAAATAATTAAAATCTGTGTTTTAAAGGGTAATTAACCTTAAATTGTGCATGTGCACATGGCTTACATTACTCGGGCGAGGTTCTGTTACGGCTTGCCTTAGGTTTTTTCCCTGCCGTCCCACATTAATAAAAATCATAATTTTTGATTCAGGCGAGGCAACAAAGAAAGGCGAGGTTTGCCAATCTGCCAATGTAAATATGAGTTATTTTTCCTCCGAAATCCTGATTGTTCTCTACTACTTGTGCATATAGTCTTTCTGCCAATTAAATCACTAGTAAAATCTATTAGGAGATCATTGTTGTCTCGCACACAGCTTGTAATACATCCTTTTAACTTCGCAGTTTTACGCCTAAAGAATGTCGACTTTAATGGACACAGGAGTCGTAAAATTTTCTGAGCAGACAGTTAATACCGGCAAACGTTAGCTATTTCATAATTATAAAGCAAAGTATCTAATTAGTTCCCTCAGAGTTATTGTGCTTAAAACTACACTTACCGAAATATTATATGTGTGTCCTTAATAAATGATCAGAAACGAGGCAGGGCTATTTGCATTGTACATACTACACAGACATCCACAGACATTAATGCACCTCTCTGCACAGAGGCTAAATAAAAGTAGTGCTCCTTTAGTCTCATCTATTTGAATGACTAGCTCCTTCTTTTTCTCTACTTTTAATGCATTATTATATATGCTTCATAATGCAGCACTATATTAGCTGAGTTAGTACCTGATTGTTAGTAAAATTATCTTTTCCATATGCCTATACTGTACATTTAGTGTATTTTTGAGACAGGAAAATAAAGAGTAAGACGAACGGAGTCGGTCCCACAGACCCTCCTCGCATCGTCTCCATATAAATAATTAGATAGTAGAAATCTGTTGTTCATGTTTGCATTTTTTGGTTGTAAATCGCTCTCTTAATATTCCCAAGTCGGCCTCCGCGCTCTCTTGTTACATTATTAGCAGGCCAACCGTTGTTAATATCCTACTATGCCAAATCACTCTCTGTGCCTTATTGTTAGCGGACGAGGTCAAGCCGACTCTATCTGAACCTCCATTTCATTACTCATGTCTACTTCTCATTCGCTACTGTCCTATCAAAATATCCACGATCATTTCATTGCAATTTTCTGGTCATTTTAGACCCTCAGTAGACATACATTACCTACTTAAGCATCTCTAGTCGAGTGTAGACCTCCACTATACACACGTGTCTTATTTGCAGATTCAATGACATTATTACCTAAGTATTAGCTAAACCTTTTCTGTTCCACAAATACATACATATAGTTTTAATTAGCCAAAATGCTAATATAAAATGCTATAATAATATACCCTTAATGTAAACGAAAAACTATTCTACAAATATTTTAATGTTAAATATTTGTAGATTGTCAATTAACCACTAGGACAGTACTACAAACTCAATGTATGCTTATTATAAGTATAAATGAGTAATGAATATTGGTATATGCACATAGGAACAATTCCTTAACTAAGTATTAGCAGATTTATATTGTGATAGAGGTAGAAAGATATAGAAGTATTAGTGCATGATCTTGGATTATATGAGTAAACTTGTCTTAAGATTCAATACTCTCTGAAAGTAAAAGGACAAGTTTAAATTTGAAATCATGACATAACCATTATCTCTACGTGTACATTATTGTTGTATAGATATCAGTTAATTTTATACAGAGTGTTTAGTATATACGGAAAGGAGTCCCATTCAAGGTTTTACGCTCATGTCATGTCATGACTGAAACTAGGAAGAGAATCCCATTCATTCTGTAATGCGACAGAGATGTATCGTAAAGGTTAAAGTTTTACAAACAAGTCCCTCAACCAGTAAGTACCTCTGTAAAGATTGTAACTTGTAGTAGATACAAGTAAGCATAAGTAAGTAGTTGAGATACCAGTTCTTAAAGGTGTTCATTTAATTTAGTAATTGGCCATTTTCTGGTAGCTCATAAGAAAATCTGTCAATTTATTGCTTGCGCAATAAAGTGATTGTGGGGAAGTATTTAGATATTTCCTCGATTCTCATTGAGTATGAGTAGCTAAATATTCCAAAGACACTTACATCCATAACACCAGGAAGGCCAAACAACAGGACTGCTATTTGTATCCAGTTCAGTCATAATGAATTGCACTTGTCTCTACACCTGAAGTGGCTCTTTACATTAATTAACAGGTAGCAATAGCCAAACTAAATGATAATGAACATAATAGCTAAACAATGCACACATTCACTGAGAAAACAAGTCAGATAAGGTCAGAAGTCACTTTACAGCTACGAGTCGTGCAAAAAATCGGGCAATGATACAATCCTCATAAAATCCCATGCATCTCTAGCAATAACAAACACAAAAAAGCGCACTGAACACAATAAAATGCCAACTAAAGTAGATGACGAGGAGTCGAAATGTAAAATCAGTAAAGAAACTAAAACAGAAAAACAAGGTCTTAGCAAAAGACGAGCATGGACTAAGGATAAATTGTGAATGAAAGGGTTCTTTGGGTCGGATGTTGTTAACGATTTGGTTTGATTTAAGGTTGTATGAGGTTCCTGTGCTGGAAATGTTGTGTATGAGTGAGGGAGACAATGTGCGGGTTTGTTGAAGGAAATCTCTGAGCGAACTAAATGAGACTGTTCGTTTATTGTGGAGTGTTGGGTTGACTTGACGTAAGTTTAGTTGATCATCAACAGGTTGTTACGTTACGCTACGTGCTCTCGTAAGTCAGACTTACTACTACTTAATATTATATCCCCTACCTATGCAGAGATAGTGTACGTTTTATGTATGAAATGCAACCAAGATGTTATTTCCAACCTTCATCTATAGCTAATCACAACAGAAGAGATAGAGAAAAGCCTCCAGGGCATCTCTTCCCAACTCCAGTCAACTCAAGATCATAGCAAGTGCTACTATCCACAAATGAATTCAGAGTCCAGCCGAAGCCAAGCACACAGGACTCACCTTTCCACTACTAAATATCCATGCATTCAAATCCAAAGGCATATTATGCCTAAGAATAAGACACAACCAGAACCAGAGCCCATCAAAGGCTCAGATGGTAGCGCAACCCAGGCTAGAATCTAGGCGAAGGTCTAACCTCAATATACCGAACTCCAGGAATAATATACAAAATGCAGTCATCTACAATAAAACACGTCTGAAACACTTGCTATGCTATCTGTAAAAGCAAAAAATTCAAAATCAAAATTTTTGAAGTACAATTTCCAAGAAAATTTTTGAAAAATAGAACCTGATTTCTTTATTCGCATTTCTTAAATAGATTTGAAATAAACGAAAACGTCAATTTAAATACTCATAATTTGTTTAAACGATTCGAAATACGAAAATGTCAGTTTAAAAATTAATTTGTCGAATAAATTCGCAGTAATTTGAAAATGTCAATTTGAAGATGAATTTGTTGAATACAATGCATGGATTTAGATTTGAAAATTTTAAATGTATTTCTGTTTATAAATGCTTTTGGCAATTTTGTTTTTGTGTTGAAAATGGTTTTTTATGGTGGATGAATGCATTTTGTATATTTTTGTTATTTTTCGTTTTATTCAGACCTTCGCTTAAAATACCTAGACCCCTTGATTGTTTGATTTCCTATGGACACTACTACCTAAGCAACAGAGAATAGTACGACAAAAACTCTCTTTTAGAACACAAGTTTTGACTTTGAATGGTAGGTACTACGTACACACCACTACCAACTTAACTACCTTAGTGTAACATATATTATGTAAAGTATAAATAAATGCTTTCCTCCTTAGTACATACTTAAGTATAATCCTCTAGCCAAGGTAGATACATCGTTAGTATACAAAAGATATCTTATGATCACTAATGTAAATGTATTACCTCAATGATGATTATCCCTTATAGTAAGTATAACATAGTAAGTATAGTATACATAGTATGTAGATATAGAATGTTATATAATTATACAGACTCACCTACCTACTTGGATGGGATTAGTTTATATAAAGAAAAGGAAGCAGATGCTGTTCTCTGTCGAAGACCGATCATCACTGTAGTAATTATCGAGACTTCCTATACTTTATGATCTTGCACTGCTCAGCCTTTTCTGACAATCAGATTGTAATAGAATATCACAAGTACATCTCCAGATCAGTTCAGCTCATCACTGACAATAGCATGACTGAGTAGTAAGGAAATACCTGTAGAGTATAGGTATCTATTTTTACTACTTAAGATAGCCAACATTGTACTTATAGGCACAAGTATCAGTTGTACAGAGAGAGAGATAATTTTAGCATTGTATAAACAAAGTCTCATCTTCACCGCATCTGCTACATTCTGAGTAACTCTGAGTCTGGTGAAGTATTTTTGTGCTTACTAATACTCGTGCACATGTTGGTTGATTTGATGGTTGTCTTGTCTTGTCAGATAATGGGTCCTGTTTGCAACAGGTGATAATTGGTGGAATCCCTTCATCTCCTATTCCCATTGTACTTCCACCTCTGTTTATTTATTCCTATAGATATTTCATGAATCCTTCATATTAGTACAACCATGAGCTAATGCACTTAGCTACAATCCTTACTATTTATTATCTAATTGTTTGTACACTACAAACAACATTCACTCTATACACTCAGAAGACTTACTCAGAATTATATTCAATTTTTTCATAGTAGATTAGTAAAGAGAAAAGATAACTTCTGCAAAGGATGACAAGGCTTGTATTATTTATTTGTAATCATTCTTAGTTCCCTTGAGTGATTATTTATCTTGTATCTAGGTTCGCAATATATGTGACTGGGCTGATGAGATTGACTATCTTTAGATTTGATTTACAGGTTGAAGTGTGTTAGTGTATATTGCGCATATTTTATCTCTCCTTATACATTTGGAGATTCACGCACAGATCGGACCTATATACAAGACAGCTAAAAGATACTAACTTATGTCGAGATATGTAAATGCTGGCTATAGATTCTATAAATATAAGTAATGAGAGATGGTCAGTCAGCTCGGATGCCGAAATCAATCTTGCACATCCTCACTCAACTCCAACTGACCAGAGGATAGTTAAATACTATACTACTGATTCTATAAGTGCTACTACACATATTAACCATATTCTCAAGTCGTTGAACTTTACGTTTTGTTATGTAATGTGACGCTATATGTATATAGTCAGGTACTCGACAACTATAGAACCTCATCTTTCGTTCACTGTCTTGTTGTCTTCGTTTAACTTGTCTTGTCTATTGTCGAGAAACAAATCTGTGGCCGCACATGCATTTTTGTGTGTATCCTCTGGACCGTCACAGAAAACTTCCGGTTTCAACTTTGAATTTAGTGAGCCAGACAGTCTTTGGACGTGAGTGAGGGAAAATTCATTTCTATATTTCTTCTAAAGTGTTAGTCAATGCACAAAAGGAAACATACTATTATGCATATACCTTTAATTTGATAGTTGCATTACAAGCCTATGTGGATCAGCTACCAATTACTCCTTGTAAATAATACTATTCACGCACTATAGACAACTTCTAACAGGTGCATGTTACAAACCAGAACAGGATTCCGTGAATGTGGGAATAATTGCAAACACAAATAACATAATACCAAACGACTAATGCCATCATAATTTTTCACAGTTAGTGTTAGTACACTGTATCTTCTTAAAATATTATTTCCTTTGCATGAGGGGATTCTCCCTAATTTTTCTAAAACTACCCACCACTGTGCTCAGCACTAACACAAAGAAAAGAATTATTTCAGATGATACCAAGTAACCATTTTGGTGCAGAATTAATTTTCATGCAAATGAATCAGTGTTAGAACACTCGGGAGTCGTCTTCTTGCTGTATGAATAGCCATTCTTTTCACACAAACATAAAATAAGTCATAACAGTTTCATAGGTAAACGCACCTATTACTCTTCATTCATTGTCAATGATTTAAAGTACAGAAGAGAGAGGGAAGATTATCCTCTAAGTGTTCTATTAAAACATTTTAATGATACTAAAACGAAAAATCTCTCAACCTCACAGCTTAGAAGACGAAAAGTGGAAACACGAAGGAGACAATGATGGTGAGAGATGAGAAAAGCTAGCATGAGCATTTCCTGAATTAGTAGTAATTGAGTAAATTGCTGTTAACTGTGTTTGACCAGATTTGTTTTCTTAGAAGAAATGAAGAAACCAAGATTGAGCCAGATGACCTGATGTAAAGATAAGCCCATGTGTGCTTATTTGGTATTTTAGTACCTTTTTGCATGTATTAGCTAGAAACTTTTTATCTGGGGGTATATGAATTAGCACAGAGTAAAATAGAAATGTAGAGGAAAGGTTGATTGTAGTTAGAGGCAGATTCACATGGATTGATAATGATAATCTGAATGGGACGCGTGAGAGAAAGGATTTTGTGGTATGGAAAAAGGAGATTCAGTTTAAATTTTGTACAAGGTTGTTGGCGACAACACAAGGGCCAGAATGTGAAATAAATGGGCGTAAAAATCCTCGAAACTCGAGGAAAAGAAGCCAGAAAAGTTGAGTAGCATGAGCAAAAGACACACTTTCAATAGGGAGTGCATGCACTTACTATTACACGTATGTAATAAATATAAAAGCCTATCTTCTCAGGTTGGGCACACACTCAAGCTTTGCTTATGCAAGCAGAATAAGCAACAGTTGTTGGAACTTGGAACCTTTGAGAATTACGAGACTTTTGTATTGAATCGAATCATAGAGATAGTCTCTCCTGCACTTTCATGTACAAAACACGTAGGAAATGTTACGTTTTCTATTATTACACTCACATCGTGTACTTTGTAGTATAGAGATACATGTACATAAAATATGTGCATACATACACAAGTGTACTTTGAATGTATGGATGGTGGAAGAAGAGATGCACGGATGAGTTCACACTGGTTGGTAAAATAAAAACTGTTGGCTTCGTAGACTCAGGCTCCACAGTCATCTTCGTCACAATACTTTTATGTTGCTTCAGCCGAGCAGAATAATCTTACCGATTGGGGAAGCATGACGGATTTGACGACTAGGACGACCGAGTTATGGGACGACGACTACTCTGGTCAAATGTCGTCTTTTGCCAATGCACACGAATACACGTACAATAGTGGTTTGTGATTTCTCTCTTCCTTTCTCGTTTTTGTCATTTTGCGAATCAACTCAGAGCTCTATACCTTTTTATATCACATATATTTACTCTCAAGAGTTCAACTCTGGATTGTGGGAGTTTGTTTAGTTTTTCACAATATTTCCCTTCAGTCCCTCACTTGGTATTTTATAGCGTCTCTATTTACTACATCTTCTACACACCAACGATAATTACACGTATAACATTGACAGAGGATCTGTGTAAGAATATTTATACAAATATTACACTCAACTCAACTCAATAGCTGTACCATATTTCACATTCTTATTACAGTTCCCATTGTCCCAACACCCATTCATATGCATATGCCCACATTTACCTTGTCAATAATATTCGAACTCTTTTCTAATATGTAAACACATTAGGTATTTCTACATAGAGTAAAACGTATAAAGGATTAATAATGCCTATTGGCTAGCCATTTGAAGCATGTACATGAAATTGTAATTGCAAACGAAGTTCCAACGCAAACAAGTATGTACATTCACAATAATAATATGCAAGAGAGTTGTATTGTGCAATGCTCTTGTACAAAGTGCATATATGCAAGGCAGAGCAAATGCAAATTATAGTGTAATAGTGAGTAGAGGGAGATAATTATAGGGATGTGTTTAAAATAGTCTGGCGAGTACTTGCTACTTAAGTTGTCTATCGTATCTTTAATTTTAAATGAATAAAAAGGTCCGTAATAACATTTACCCGGTTTATATTACCCAATGGTTACACGTAGTTGCTTTAGTTAACCATTGGAAATGCACCTGCAATTGGAACTACATAAATAAGAATCTCCTGTAAAGTAGATGATACTTAAATAGCCTTACCTACCTGTATTAGACAGTATAAAAGAAATAGTTTATATATCATTACTTTGCTTTGTCATTCATTCATTTGGGATGGGCTACTTGCTGGTACAAAAACGTCGCGGCAGTTGGAGAGAGAAGAGAAGCGATGAGCCTTGGGCGCTTCGTCGCTGGCAGTGTAATTACATTGTACATCATCAATATTCATTCCTTTGATGATGATGCTTTAGTTGCAGCTTGGCCAATGACCATTAAAATCTGAGACGGAGGAAAGACTAAAAAGAGCTTACCAACTTGAAGCGAATACACGACAGTCTTACTTTTCAGTTTAACTCATCATCACATCAGGTTAACTTCTTATTCTCACTCTAACGGAGGTCAAGATGACCAAAGTGTAGTCATCTGTACGTGTCCAGCTCTGCCGAACCATTTTTTACAATTGTAATACAATGGAATGGAAACTCTTTTGGCAGTTTTGTAATGAGTTATTTCATTAGAGCCAGCAACATTATGCATATTACATCGAGGGATACCCAAATGCAAAGTTAGGTACTACTAGTCCACGAAAAGTGACAGAAAAGTTTTTCTGCTAGAAATGCTCACTTGACTGAGTGAGCTGATAATACTTGGAGAGATTGCAGGAGATGAGGAACCGTCTGTCGACGGAGATATTTGTATCTAATTGTGCTTAAGATATAACTACTTTAAATATCTATAGAGAGAAATTCAACTCTTATGACACACTAAGAGATGTAAAAACTTAGTTTAGTTACTAATAATCCAAGAACGTAAATGATGTTCTGATGACTGCAGAAAATAATATATTGCTATCTTCGCATGTACTCAGACAAAAACTAATGGAAGAATCATCGAAGGACTACAAAAAAGTGTAATAACACAATTATCTACCTGCAGTTGGACAAATTAGTGAAATTCTTTATAAGAGTGTAATTTAATTTACTACTGTCATACTCACATCCTCTGTTATTACTATATCTACTTTTATGACCAATCAAATCACAATATAGCGATGAAAAAGTCATTTGGCTAATATCATTAGTCCTAGGCAGTTGGAAATTATTAGTCGTAGACATTGCGTTAGTATTGTTAGTATTTCTATTTAGTTAGAGTTGACTTGGTTGGACCAATCTTGTCAGTCTCTCTATGATTGTCAGTCTCAGTTGTGAGTCGTGCATTCGGCTTTAAATCCATTTCGTGCAACATATTGTGACACAGATGATGACACTTTTTTCTTGGAGGACGTGAGATAAAATAAGGCATTCCAATTGTCCGTAATATTCATCAAGGTACTTTCTAGCTACCATATGCTTCTTCTTTCTGTCCAAACTCCATTAATCATAATTTCTAAAAAGGATTTAGCTCCCACTTACTTCTATCGCATCACATCACACCAGAGAGACCCCAACCACCACCGCACTACTATCTACGTGCACATAGGTATCCCAATCTTAGCACAGATAGCACACACAGTGCAAGAAAAGAGTTTTTTCTCCTAAAGTCATAGTGTTCCTTCTTATTTACGATTAATATTTAGTGTACTCATACCTACCGGCTACTCACTATTGCTCTGTACATAAAGTTCAGTCTGTACATGCACTGCCTCTGACTCTACTTATGATTAGAAGAGCTATTACTTAAGAAATTCTCCTTTACCTACCTCTGAGTCTACTATCTTTGTAGCAAAGATGAAAGGAAGTGTCTTCCCGAAGCACACAAACAGAGAAAAGAGCATATTTAGGTAGCCAACATAACAATGGAAATATAAAAACGGGATATACACATGAATGGGTTGTTTCACAGGGCAAAGGCAAACGGCGGCTTCAATTAATGTTTTTCGCTCCGCTTTTCCTATCTACTGCCTCTCTCATTATGTTATTCTGTTCTGTGCCATCGCCATCACATCCCAGCTCTCGTAATTACATCCACAGCCCAGGAGCTCTATTCTTTTCAAGACTTTACTTATGATTAGGGCAGAAGCTCACACAACTATGTGTGAGAATATATTAGCCTTATAAATACTTATGTATCACTATTTCCAGAACAGAAGTCAGCCGCTAACTAACTTCTTAAGCAATCTCAACAAATCTCAACTCATACACACACAATGTCCTTTATTGTACACAAATGCCTAGTCTTTAGCTACCTCTTCGCATTTCTCAACAAGAAATAGAAAAGACGACCGTAAAGTCCAGTAGGACCATCATTCCTTCAATTGCACTACTTTAATTACTTGCATGGAATTGCTTGTTACTACAAAAAAGAATTACTAGAGATCTGGATTTTCTCTGGATGTTGGAAAACAATAATTTTGTAAATGTAAACTAAAGGTGTTTAGAACCCAGAAATATCTTTGTGTACGCAATGCCCAATGTGTCGAGATTTTAAGTTTTTCTCCTTTCCGCATGTGTATCATGATCCTTGCAAGCAAGTTCAAACACTTTGCCACAATGAATAATTTGGAATTCATGATACATTGTTTTGTTATAGTAAATATATAGCTAGATGCATAGACAAATGAGTAGAGCAAGACCTGAGTACTAAGCAGTGAGAGCAATTTACTTTATTATTACATATTTGGTTCGTGCTCTTAAATGTTAATGTAAGAAAATGTTTTAAGAGTAAGAGTGCTCTGTGTATATATATGGTAGCATAAGTAGTGCATATAAATATAGTTTAGAGTCAGAGATGAAAATGGTACTTATATCAGTATGCACTACAGTAGGACTGCATATTGCATTGTTTCTTGTATTTAATCTGTTGCTGGTATGCAATGTGCTTATTATGTATGTATCTAGTGCTGAGTCTTTGTCTTCTGAAGTCAAGTCAAAACTGAGGTAGCTGCAACGTACCCCGAAATTATAATCCGTGCCGACCCCTCACTTATTAACTACCCATGACCTTTTGGCATCTTGGATCTCGTTGGCTATCATTGGTTGCTATCATTATTGAATAGGTGCTTCAATACGACAAGACCTGACTGTGATGTACATAATATATATTTTGTATCTGTCTATATGATAATGTCTAAGTAGATAAATGCAAGTAAGTAGTATAGTGGTCTTGAATGACTTGACTGGACTCACCTGCGGTGCATGCAGCACACAAGACCAGAATATTAGACATTATACAGGATAATACAATAACATGTTGATTACTTATTGTGAAAATCTATAGTAAAACAAGGCAGAGTGAGATCCATTACACAACAACAGTAGATCCTAATGTGTAGTGCTTTTACTTCAGACAGGTATTCACGATCTTTGAATGGTGCACTACAATTCAGTACATGCATACACCTACTATTTTGTTTTATCACTATTACTTTTTTCTTGATACTGATAATGGTCCTGTTTGGTAGTTGCTTGCTAGAGTGGGCAATTAGGTACATGGCTCAAACGATATAAAATAATATATACACAGTAGGATATACAGAAGATCTATGCAGCCAGCAGCATCATGGGAGTAGAATCAGAAGTCCAGAATCAAGTAAAAGAGTAAAACAAGCATAGGCAAAGGTTAAAAGGTTGATTTCACTAGCAAGGTCAACTTTTGATGCTAAAGTTGCTTTGATGTCTGAAGTTGTTGGAGATATAATGCCAGTTGAGATCAGAGGTATAGAGAAAAGAATAAAAGAGGGATTACTCGATTCGATGATGATGGAACAGAACTGAGTGAAGTGAAGTCTGTCGAGTCGACTAGGGTGGGGCAGGGTGGCAGTAGCCAATGCATTCAATGAATGTAAATGTGGTCTAAATTCTCCAGTCCAGACTTACGTCTTAAGTCAACTCAACCAAGAGAGAGATCTCATGCAGGTACCAATACCAATCAACCCAGAGCCACAGCAAACTTTTTTCAAGACTTTGTCTCTGAGATGTATACCAAATCAAGGAGAGATACATATTTTATTCCTTTAAGGTTACTTTTTAGTTCACATCAGGTCAGCTTACAGATAATACCAGAACAGAATCGCAAGATTACAGATATCAACTAATGTCCGCTTTTTTCAATAGCACTTTGATTCAGATCAATCTGACCATCTCATTTCTATGACAAGTTTCATCAATCAACGTTTCATTTCCATAGACCAGCCGGAGAGTGATTTGATTGGATAGGATCTGACTACTTTCAATTCAGAAACTTCTAGAATATAAATCACACCAGCCAACCACCCTGTGCTCTGCTCTCTCCTATGATAACCTCTCTTCCCGATCTGTTACTTATGTTCTCATCTAATAAATGTCTCTGTCTTTGTCTCACTCATTATTATGACTAACCTCTACCTACCTACCTGATAAACTATTATCTAATCCTAACTTTTTATGGCCTCATTAGACTCTTTAACTTGATTCATATAAATATTTTTATACCAATTCTTCATTCCGCCAATTTACTTCTCTTTCAATAAGAATTTATCAACTACCTATGTCCACTGCTTTTCCAATCGAGTCCTTGGGAACTACCTCTAATCATGCAAACCATTGTTTAATGTCTTGACAGATTTTCAATAATAACGTCTCCATGCCCTATAGGCTTGGGTATGATCAAACACTTGTAACCGTCATACAATCGGGTTAAGATTATTGTGAAGACATTTACACAGTTACATTAAATTTCTTAACCTATGTATTATAAATAGGTGAAAAATATTTTCACTAAATGTAAATTGCATGGAGGTAGACCATAATTGTCAATAATATAAATATTCACAGTTGGAAAAAATTACTATTCAGCTACACTCTAGCACTAGCATAGTATAGCGAAAATGTATGAGCTATCAAGTAACGAGTAGAAAAACGTTATAAGGATTAATGTCTTGAACGTAAAAATTTAGTTAAATCCAGAAAAGAATGTAGCAAAATCCATTAACACGATCCTGTACGCATACATTTGTTATACATAGGCTTTCTTGTTTTGTATAATCGCCCAATTCAATCTCGTCAACTCTGTCAAGGTGCCTTAGATAGAGTAAGATAGTAGACTTCATAAATATAAGTAGCTATACATAAAAGATAATGTTACTTGCCTGAAAAGATTATATGCGTAATATGAGTAGTGAGTATAGTTCTAGTAAATATAAAAGTTTATAGAAGTAAAACAATTATTCAGTAACCCTGTAAGAGAAGAATTGGATACATTTATAGTCTGCAGTTTGAAGTAGCAACAAGAATTCAGATGGCATCTGTCACTAAAATGCTTTGAGATTCCTTCACCATATATTTTGTGATGAATACTAAAGTCATCTTTTCAAACAAGATAGAATCTTATCATTATTTTTCAATTTGTCAACAATCGTGAACTGAAAAGATTCATTAGACGACTTACGGCATCTTTGTAGACCACCTTCCTGGATGCGATTATGTTTCACAGAGCCCACGGCTCCGATCTGAGCAATCTTACGATCACACACACATCGTACCGCATATAGATGTACACTACTATCGTCCTATCTCGATTTACACTGCCTTGTGGGAGATTTTCTTAGGATTTGCTTATTTTTTCTTAGTATTTTTTACCATCAAAGCGCATCACCGCGTAGATTCTCATTCTATTTCTGCTCCTTGTGCTCTTTTTGGGAGAAAACCGAAAAGCTCTCAAACAATTCCTATAACATAACAAGTTAGCATCTGCCATTTGTTTAGCAACCTACTCTATGATTCTGTTATCTAAATAAAACAATTTTCCCAAGGGATCATTACAGGAAGAAAGGATTCGCACTGAAATAAGACGATTATGAATGGGACTGCTCAATAGCACTGTATGGTTACTACCATTTGTACTCTTGCGAAATAGATAATAAGATAAATGAAGCTACTTATCTCTACTATAATTACTCACTACTGTCATTCTTAAAGATACATTTACACTTTTTATGTTGCCACTGAACTGATTTCATATTAAAATCGTATAAGCCACTATATAACCCACTAAAATCATATTTGCATAGCTAAGTACGATGTACTCCGGTTTAGAATCGTGTAAAGATAAATTGGAGGGAAATATCGTAAGAAATAGACATACCTAAATCAGTTGACAATGCTTCTCCAGTTTCTGTATCATTCGATACATTCATTAGCATTTGATCGGGCTCATCGTGTAGATCCTCATCATCCACAACAGAGACCTCTGCTTCATTATAAATGTTGTCATCCAAAAGTGGGTCATTTACTGAACTGGAATGATAGCCAGGGACTTCTACTCTGACTTCGACTGCTTCTGCAACTAATTATAATAGGTAACTAACAATTAATTACAGTGATTCGTTAGTGGTAATTAAATTATAACATAAGCTGTAAGTCATGCGAACATATTGCCTGAGTTTCTACTGCAAATGACACCCTACCACTATGTACATGTACGTTACTATTTTACTTCATTGATTTTCTAATTTAATTATTTAAGGTACAATGCCCATCCTAAAGCTGGAATGTAATGAACAAAACTTTAACACTAAGTACCTATTACTGCTACTCAGGGTTGACTTTCCATCCTTGCAATTAGTCACCACAGTGGAATCCAGAATCCACATTGTTCAAATTCGGCGAGATCATAGCAATATTCTTAGTAGATTCCTGAAACAAAGGCACACAAAATTATATACTTACACTTAAGTTCTACCATAATCCCTTTTGAGCAAAATGTGGTAGCACACTATTAAACTGCTACACTTAACATACTAATAGGTACATATAATTATAAAGTGGTATGCTTTTTGTACTTATAATATTATAAGCATCATATGTTTTATATCAAAGATGTTTGTAATTGTAACTTCAATTCTACAGAGGTTGTGCTGGATATGGTGACCGAATTATGTAGAATGTTACCCATTAAGCATGAACATTTTCAAATTGTGAATAATTTGTCAATCAAGTCCTGTAGTAAAAATACAATCACCATTCCACTCTTCAGTAAAATGTTTTAGTCTAATTTGAATATCTGGATATAATTAGATGAAATGATTTTAAATCTTTTTTTCTCATTCCTCCAGATATGCCAATAGTAGAGTAGTGCCCAGTATGAATATAAATACAAGATATTATATCTCATGCTGTACGTGAAAGCTGTCGTATTCGACATTATATATTTAATAGCGGTAATGTGAGTTGCTTATATTTTATAACCTAATAGAAATCGTATGTGCTAAAAATTTAAAATTATTATATTACCAAACAAGTAAATTTTTCGCATTTGCATTGTTTCTCTGAAGCCTATAACTCATCCAGGCGGATCTTGTATGTATTCCTGTAGATCTAGATTTTGTTGGCAATTGTAATTGCAAGGGAGAGAATCCACGGAGGCTAATTTAGATTTATCTCCATGCATTATTTACAAAAGAAAAGAGATGGTAACAATGCGTATTAAATGCATAAGTACAGATAGAAGGCAACATGCAAATGTACAGGTGTTGCACACAATTACTGCAATTACAGTGATAGCTTAACAATGTGTTATTACAAGGAATACAAAGTGGATGGTGCAGTAAATCCTATTTGTAATGTGGTAGTAAGTAAAAACAGAATCTGTTGGTAGTTTGATCCAAAGAGTGAATTAATTACCCAAATTGATTCACTCACGTTTTCCCTTGAACTTTGATTTTTAATAGGCCTCGCCTGGCCTGAATATCAAACTGGACAGTCTCTGGCTCGATTTACATATTATTATGTAGCATTATGTTTGTCTATTTTGTTTAGAATAATGCAAGTCTGTCTGAAGGAATAATTCCGATACGATACGGGTAATAATAATAGAATAGTACAATAGTGTATTATAGTATAGGCACAGGCAGAGATAATTGCGGTGGAAGAGAAAGATAATAATAATATGAAGCATATTGCTCCTTAAGTTTTTAGCTAGTAGATACAAGGTGCCTCATCTCGTACAAGAGTACAGCAAGAGAGATAGAAAATACAAATGAGCGAGAAGTATCTCATTGTCGACGGAGTGAGTCGCATTTCCCATATAGCGATTAAGTGTTGCTGTAGGGTATGTAATTATTAATCATGCGGTGGAAAGAAATTCATTGTGCGAGAGCGTATGACTGACTACCTGTGTTTAATTATTTCCCTATTGTTGAAGTCGCTTTATGTTTGCATCTGACTGAATTGAATGCAATGGAATGGGTCGGCATTGATGGCGTCGTCTCTGCTTTAAGTCTACTGGGCCGTAAGTAGAATACGACCGTGAATATTCCAACAAAGGTCAAAGGTCATTGCTGGGTGCACGAATATACTATAGGAAACGAACACCAATACAATAACACTTGCACAATGCTTTATTATGTGCTAGATGCAAATGTTGCTGGAAGCTAAGACGAATCTCTATTTATGTGTTCATATCTATATATTAATAGCCCAAGTCGTAGTTTCAGAATTTTAGACCATGAAACGTCACACTACCTACTCTATTATATTTACTGATGTACTTTGTTACTTTTTATACAGAATGTATCAAATAGTATATGAAAGAAAGCTTCAGAAGTCAAATCTTCAGACAAGACAGTAAGTAGAAGGTGGAAGTATTACTTGGGGCAGTTTGTGATGACTTGGTTTCGTTTAGTTTAGCATTAGCTTCGCCCTGTAGAGTTCTAGCCTTCTATGATGTACCTTGGATGCCCTGTAGTCCATCGATGTGTCCCTTATTTCAACCTTTACTTATTGAGCAAAAAACTACCGGGGTTATAAAAGATCCTTCAATAAATTCAAAATTAATTATCTACTGAGTGAATGGTAGTTGATCATCTACAGTCGCAAGGCAATAGAACCTAAGAAAACTTTTAGAGCTTTAGAACTCTTCTTCGAATAGAATAGTTCGCCATGGTCTCTTTCTTTCTTTGAATGCAACCAAATTACATGTGTGTGCCTCACAGCTTCAGATACTACAAAAAGCGGAGATTATAGACTTATGTGAGTATAATGACTAATGACTGTAAATGTGTCATACTCTGGTAACAACATGAATTATCCCTACAGTTCATGGCCTAAGCTTAGCTCAGCGATTCTTTATCCATTCTGTATAAATCCATTGACAATTAGATGATACCTCTATGTCTATTGTATAAAAACGGCAATTTTACTGTGAGAAAATAAAAATAATTTATTCGTATTGACTTTTTTGAGTGCAGAAGAGATTTCTAGGATGAATAGTTCATTTCAGATCATGGAGAGAAGCAATAACTACTCTAGTTTATCAGACTTTGCATAGAATAAAGAGATAGTCAAGTAGCAGCAATATTATCTGCATGCACATTCATTGGAATTATATTCAACATTTGTAAGTGCCAGGCCAGATAAGAGTTCTCTCTGGCATAGCACGAGTTTTAATGAGAATTCATGAATTTCAAAATGCATAAAAGCATATCGCATCCATCAAATGAGTCATCATTGTACTCCTCTCAAAGATTTTTGTCTCACGTTGTGTTGATTGCAATTAAACTACCTGGTTTATCTACGCTAATCATAATAGGAATGAATAGTAATAGTTTTGGGCACATTATTTGCATACCTTTTGCATTGCTAACAGTTGTGCCTATATTATACTACTGTCATGCCCGTTTGTCAGGAATGCAATGACCAAAACAAAGCCTGTCAGTGTCAAGGAAGACTCTTGGTTCAATGAGAAAACGCTAGAAAAAATCATGTGAATACAGACGTTTCTTATACTCCGAGAATTGAGGAATACATAGCAATAGTAATTGCGTTACGTTTTCTACAGCCAAATAGAATTGTGTGTAGAGATATTGCAGAAAAAACTAGTTAAAAGTTTCGTCATATAGGAAGATCTTCAAGATATAGAAAAGTTAAGCGGACACTCGAACTCAAAGATTTAGTACACATAGTATGCGAGATAGAAAAGTAGCGGAAACAATAATAAAAAAAGGGTAAAATGATAAATACTCACCGTCAAGTAGGATAATGGAGACGAAGGGGCGGAGGAGACAGATGAAACATAGCCAAACTTATCGCCGTGTCCATAAGGAAGATTTGCATTGCTGGCAGGCAATTTGCCACTATTGCTACACTCACACAAGGGTGAATGAACAATTATTATGCCTTTATTAATTAGGAGCTTGATACTCTTGCCATTATGACGAATAGATCTTTTCCAGTCCTTGGCCGTTTCTCTGCCGCTTATGTATTGAAATTCGTTCGGAGTGAGCCAGTAATGGGTCTTAAAAAGTATACAAGGACCTTTAGAACCCTGGCAAAGCTTTGTTAGGTAGAGAAAAGCTTGATTCTGTCCACACTCGATAGGGAGGATGATATGGTTAGAGTGAGTGTCATAAATTGGCTGGATGTAATTTTCCTTAGTGAATTTCAAAAAGAGCGGCGTTAGCACTGATTTGTAGTGGGGAGACGGAAAAGAAGATAAAACGCTTGGTGATGGCAGCGGGTCAACAGAATCGATAAAATGCGTTGTAATCGAATCAGAAGTGGGTGGATTCATCACCGGCAATTGTAAGCCTTGGCTATTATTCTTCTTGTGGAGGATGTCATAATCCGAAGTCTTATCATTTGACAGGTTTGTGATATTAATTTTTGCAGTGTAATTATCTTCTGTGCACTCATTCAGAGAATTCTGATTGTGACTCGCCTGGTGTGTAAACAAAGACGTTTGGATTGCCGGGCTTAAAATGCAATGCATCATGAAATAGTAAATAAACTGGTATGAAGAATTCACTTTTCCTGTCTGAAAAGCCTCTTTTCCCGAGAATGATATTGATGACTGCCTAAAGTTGTTATGTAAATTATGTAGACGAAATTTAATTTTAGCTGCAAAAAAACTTGGCCAGACGACCAAATGTCGGGACACCTTCAAATGAGATGAGTGCTCCAAGACTGACGAAAGAAGATGATTACTCTTTTGAATTGGTAAAGTTCTGTTGTGATCTTTTAGCGTGGCACCATACCATAGTGCAAAGATCAATGTGGTACGAGACCACTAAACTTTGAACGATTTCTACCCAGATAAACTATATTAAACTTTCGATAGCCTTAAAAAGAAAAAGTTTATGTTGATTGATTTCGTTGATACTGTTTTTAGACAGAAGAGCTACTCAATCTATTAGGGGTACATTATTATACATGTAGCATCAGACTTTACGGGAATTCGAACTTAATCAATTGGAACTATTGGATTTGGATGAGAGCAAAAGAGTAAAAGAGAGAAAACTACTAAATCTGTTTGTCGAGAGAGTTTAGTTTGTTGGATTTTGTCGTTGATGTTTGATTTGGTTTCGCATGCATTAGCCAAAAGTGAGGATACAAATTACGTATACCTAACATCATTTCTTATGTTATACCAATATATAGGTATGCTTTACATAAACGTTATGGTTTACATGCCTCTGATGATATAGTAAAGTAAAAGTAAAGCTTCTGCCTTCTGTTTGGTCCACTGCGTAAATATACAGATATTCAATGAAAAAGTTCTCATGGGCATCATTAATAATGTCTCATATCAGAAAATCACAATCAAATCAAAGTGCAATGCTTCTCTATTTTACAAATACTAAACAAAAAACCTAAGCTAGTTGGTTTGTACATAACCAAAGTAGTGTTACAGATTCTATACTTTTTTCAAGTCTTCCACATCAGAAAATCAAGTTTCTGTGCTAGAATGATAATAGTGTACGTGTATTATGTACCTTGCCACAAATAACCCAGCCTATGACCTTTTTCGTGTAACTACTCAAGCGAAGGATTGAGCGATCGGTGATGGTTTCGTTTGGTTTAGTTAGTGAGAATCTCAATAGCCGAGTTAACTCTAATTCTCTAAAGGAATTCATATGCTAGGATGGCATAATTTAGAGATATCTGATCATTTTGTTCTCTAGTGATTTAACGTCTAATTTGAATACAGGTAGACTAAGCAGAAAGTAAAAGAAAACTGGATGAACAGCTTATAATATTGGTTGCTGTTGCACTTAAGATTTAGTGAGTGACTCAGTCTGAGCCACCTACTCATCACATCATCCTATTACTTACTCCTGTCATCAGATCACTATCTCTATCACCTACCGTTTCATTTGATTATCATATTTTGTAATAGGGCGACTGCTAGCGTTTAATCCACACGTTGCCACTACAATTATGCAGGCACTTCGATTCATTGCTCCTAAGCGAGAAAGTCATCCCAATTGAAAGTGGAAGAGAACGATGAGTTAAGCATGACATTTATTCTGCTCAATTGCCAAATTAATGACACTTTCTCTTTGCGAGGGTTACATGAGGACACAAACTCATTCTTAGACAATAATTATAACATTATCTCATGCTCGTGGAGCATACTACAATCCTACATCTTCGCGAAATCTAATTACTAATTGGTGTAAATGCATAATACCCCAATCACATTATATAACTTTATTCTTTAGGTACTTATACTAGGTATATAGCCATATATCCATAGGTACTGCATAATTGATAACTTGATAAGGCAGCCATACTATTGAATTATAAATCTTTCTGACATATTGCAACACAATTTCGGAGGTATAATGCATAGCATACCTAAGTAAGTTGTATGGGAAAATGCATGACCGCATCCATTATCCACTTCCACAGCTACCACTGTCTACCACATGGACAAAATATTTATTATTAATCAATAACGTGAACACAATAACACGCCCCTTTAGCAAAATTATTGCTAATACAAAATTAGGAATGTCGGGAACACTTGAGCAAGCTAGAATCTACAAAGATATGAGTGCTAAAATCTATTTCAAAGTATTTATTTAGATATGGGTGGTGTAATATGTACGTACTGGAGATTGTGAATGATTCTATTCCGCATTAAAATACTATGACTGCATTTATGGGTTCTCGAGATACTTAGATGAGTAAATAAAGTGCATAACTAATTGAAAATTAGAATAATAAATCTTGACATGAATAAGTGTGTAAAGTGGAGAGGTAAAGATGTTGTGTAGCAAGGAAGGAATAAAAGTAGATAAATGCGCCTGCTATTAGCGTTTATGAAATATTTGTGTAGAATAAAAAATATTAGAGGATGACTGTGGCAGTGGAGTCGCAATCACATCACACTACATCACAAAGCGTTAGATTTGATCTAAGGCGATGACATGGTCCGTCGTGACGAAAGAAGAGCTCTGTTTTTATACCTCTTAATGATGAGCAAGCACGTTCTTCGGGTAGTTCCTTTTCATTATCATTAGACGTGGAATAACAATTCCGTCTTATAATGCTTTCGTTTCTTAAGGGGCGGAGGAATGACTATGTACATTTTCATTGTGACTTCTACGACTTTAGCCTATGTACATCACAATAGTAAAGTATAGACTTTTACGATACACGTATCTTCTACCTGCACAAAGAATACTCTCAAAATTTGTAATACGATGCCTTATCTCCTATCATCATCCTTTATATAAGATGTGCTGCTTTGTAATCTGGTGTGAAGTTACTATTTAGTAAACTATACAAAGAGATAGTGCAGGTATTTCTCATATAATACATGCACTTCCATTGTAAATCTTCTCAATGTGTACGTATTGTATTTCTAATTTTTATATGTATACACAAAATCATCATAAAAGACTGCACTAATCTGTCTGCATAGTGAAATATAAATTATTTCATTCCAAGTCGACTAAAAGTGATCTTCACTTGTCTTGTAAGTGGAAATGCTCAGATCAAATATAGTAAACGAGCCTATGTAGAGTATTATATTTTTATAGTAGCATTTTTGACTTCATTTCTTCCTCGTCTTGTCTGCACCTCCAAATTTTAGTTCAGTATAACCTACATGATGTGAAGCAGGCAAGTCAGAGATAGGTACCTCGTAATATCGTGATTTTTGATATTCTGTCCAGATAACCACATGTGTCGTACACTTATTAAAGAGTACCGAAGAGGCGTAAAATATCATGGAAATTTTATCAGTTAGGCACAAATTAACACTAATTTCATCAAGAAGGATTGTTAAACTTGTACGGAGCTTTGGAGAGGAGCCAGGAATCTACTAATTGTAAACCCAACCAAATCTGGCTACCACTATGCTACTTATATTCGTACCTGCCTAACAAAACACGAAAATATTTTACCGTTTTATCTGCACAATAGACACTTGCCACGTACAAACAAAATATATGAACTTACAATTAGTAGAGAGAATCTTGGAATGTCAATATCGTGGTATATATTATCTAACACCCAATATAAGGTTATACATAAGTACTGTATGGTACAAGATCTATGGGTTCATTTATTCCAGTTGCTCAGATATTTTCTGTATTATCAGTAGCATAGTGCAATAGAACCAAATTCTAACTGATCCTACTACACCATATTAATCTTAATTTTTAGATCCTTAATTAATCCACTACACTCTATATCCTCCCTTTCACGTTTTTCATGCTGAAACTTTAACCACTCATCGCAAATGGAATGAGAAATAATACGATCTGGGGGAAAATTAGTGCTTTACATTCAAAATGCAATGCAATTTAAATAATTTCTGTTGCTAATTAAAGTGAATGTCAGTGCTCCTGATGCCCCTCCTCTATAGAGCGCAAATAACACTCAAATATAATAAATTATGTATATAATCATATCATATCATATACAATCTGCATAATAACTACACTGATCCCTTTACCACACTTTTTATTCCTGGTTGTTGAAGAATCATTCTATGCCCATCCCTTCAAGTGCATAATGTTTCATATGTTTAAAGAAGCATATGTACAATTAATCGATACACATTCGTCATACGTATCATATCATATCACTCACAAAAGCTATAACTTCAAGACATTACTGGATTAATGATTAATACACCAATAAATTGTTTACATCCCTTTCTGCCATTCACAATGCAATGACTACTGAGCAATATTCTGAATTTAAATTCACTGGCTACGCATGAGGGACTAAAATTCATAAGCATAATACACTCACTGAATTTGTGCAATGTGCAACGTAAGATACCCGCATAGGGATTCGGGATATCGTAACAACTTTTGTAAAATAACATACGCTAAGAAATGGAGAATATTCTAATAGGGGTAATCTGAAACATTCTGAGAAGGGAAGGGAGATTGATGTTTGTTCTTTGTTCATATAGTGGATAGATAAAATAGATAAAAATAAGATTGCAAAGTTAAAAGAATTATTAGTGAGTGAATTAAATCTGTCCAATACTAAAGCATAATAAATATCAAAAATCAAGTCTAAATGGGTACTCAAAGTCTTGCATGTGTAACCCCGCATGGTTATTGTGGAGCTTAGAGCTGAGCCAAGCCGTAACTCCATTTCAGAAGAAATCCAATTCATCAATAAGAACACAAATACTTACAAGCAAATACAAAAAGTAGTATTACTTGTCCCATTTTTGTAAATTATGTTTTTATGTCAATAATAATTTATTAAATTATTACAATAATGGAAGAATAAGTTTTTGTTCATTAAGACTATGTAGACCGTCGGTCTTTACGTCTGCTTGCATTTTGCATTAGTATTTTTATTGAATAATGAATTCACTTTGGCTATTTTCTCATTAATCTATTTGGGAAAATAGTAATGGAGAAAAGAAAGTTCGGAAACGGGATATTGCTGGAATGGCGAAGAGAAAGCAAAAAGTACAGCTTGGAAATTGTTCAGTTTGGATTTGGATGGATAGTTTTTGTGCTGGAGGAAAGGAATAGAAATGAGCATTTCGAGTGCCATCTGTGAGGAATGAGGAGGAACAAGGGTTGAGATAAGAGTAAATGCACTAAAATTCAAGAATTTCCATGCTAATAAAAGTATTTGCAATGTTACTTTGCTGATGGTGAGAAGGTCAGCAAATAGTAGAGTTTGAGAGGAAATTCTTTCTTCTTTCTGTCTTTGGGTTGACGAATCGTTGAGCCCTCCTCACCTCGTTGTTCCTGTATTTCTGCTGAACATTATTCATCTTTTCATTCACTTTGGCTATCCCTCGACTCTCGACTGTCTATTCTGCCTGTCTGCCATCAGCCACACACACACATGCCATGCCGGATAGGAATTTTTAGTGAATTTGCAAGATTCCTCTCTCAGTCCTTCCTTACATTTGTTGACTCAACCTCTATAGACCTAAATATTATTAAAAGACTGCACTGTAAGTGGTAAGTAGTCATATTTCTGAAATTCATTTGAGAAAAATATTCTATATGCTTATAATAATGAGAATTTGTGTGCCTCTGACTACTTGACTCTTTACAACTGTCAAAGTTTTGTAGAGTGAGGCATTTACATACAACAATTGAATTTTTCTAATATTTGTTTGACCTAATTAGGCTTTTGTAGGAAATATGCCTTCTGACGCAAAGAAAAAGCGTGATTTAGCTAAAAAGCAAGCATCTAAAACGAAAGGAAAGAAAGGTAATGGGGAAGCAGGTGACACTCCGAATGAAAATCAACCATCTAGCAATGGAAACAGCCATGAAGGATCTATAGAAAAAGAAGTTTTAAGTGCAGAGGGTAAGTCATAATGAGTATTTTTAATATGTAAGCATGGGAAATTATTAGTGCGAGAGTTGTAGCTAAATGTTATTTTTGCAGAGATTCTGTGCCGAAAATTGGAATCAGATGCTAAGTTGAATGCTGAAGCAAGGGCTTGCACTGGAGTATTAGGGATTCATCCTAGGTCCCGGGATGTTAAGATTGATAATTTTTCTATAACCTTTCATGGACATGAATTGATTCAAGACACGAAATTGGAATTGAACTGCGGTCGACGTTACGGATTGATTGGATATAATGGAAGTGGGAAGTCAACGCTACTCTCTGTTGTTGGAAACCGAGAAGTTCCAATTCCGGATCATATTGATATTTATCATTTAACAAGGGAAATGCCTGCTAGTGAGAAATCTGCTTTGCAGTGTGTTATGGAGGTTGATGAAGAAAGAATACGACTTGAAAAATTGTCCGAGGAACTTGCGCAATGTGACGATGACGGTAAAATACCCTTTTAATAACTCCTATGGTTCAGCTGGATTTATATCGAAGACACATTTTCTATTATTTTTCCTTTACAGAAGCTCAAGAGCAACTGATGGATGTTTACGAGCGGCTGGAGGATATTTCAGCAGATACTGCTGGAACAAGAGCTGCATATGTTTTACATGGTTTGGGCTTCGATAAACATATGCAACAGAAGAAATGTAAAGACTTTTCTGGAGGTTGGCGCATGAGAATTGCTTTGGCAAGAGCACTGTAAGATTTTTTGGTTATTGAAGGGTTAATCTAATATTAAATTACTATTTAGTAATTTCTACAAATTATTATTTTCTGTAGTAATGGTCTAATTTCTTGACACCAATCAATTAATGCCCATACAAATAAATTATTAGATATGTTCGTCCACATTTACTCCTTCTGGATGAACCTACAAATCATTTAGATTTGGACGCCTGTGTGTGGCTTGAAGAAGAATTAAAAACATACAAAAGAATCCTGGTAATAATTTCTCACTCGCAAGATTTCATGAACGGAGTTTGTACGAATATTGTCCATCTAGACAAAAAGAAGCTAAAATATTATGGGGTAAGTTAATTATATAACTATATAGTCTCATTACCCTATGCAATAGTCCCTCTAATATATTATGTTCATCAGCTAGTCCAATAGTATTAATCTATTAATAATGATAACAAAAGCTGATTTTTTAATGTTGCTGACGGAATTCTCTGATTTAGGGTAACTACGACCAATTTATCCAAACGAGGATGGAATTGCTCGAAAATCAAACGAAGCAGTATAATTGGGAACAGGATCAAATCGCACACATGAAGGTAAAGTTTAAGTTTAACTTAAATGCCTAACATTTCAGGGACTCTGTTTCAGATATTGACATGGTCACATAATTAGGCTATAATTTAATTGTCATTTCGCCTGAATAAAGTTTTTCTACGTTGGTATATTAAATAAAGGAGCTCGTTGTCTAATTTGTATTTATACTTTACAGAACTACATTGCCCGTTTTGGACACGGAAGTGCTAAATTGGCCAGACAAGCACAGAGTAAAGAAAAGACGTTGGCAAAAATGGTAAATACTTATTTGTTTTAGATTTTAGTAGTGTTCTTATTATTACATTATTATAAAAACATTATTAAAGGATTCAACCAGAATAATTTATTTTGTATTATTCAATCTAGGTGGCTGGTGGATTAACTGAAAAAGTTCTGTCTGATAAATCAGTAACTTTCTATTTCCCTTCCTGTGGTAAGATTATTATTTATCGTAATCAATATTTATTTATCATTGTATTTAATATTCAAAACAAAGATTTCCTGAGTTTGAGTTTTTGCAATGCGATTAGAATTTAGAATAGTACGGAACTTAGTAAATGATGATTAAAATTAGAGTAATGGGTTATAATGACTAGTGAGAATAACAGATACAGATATACTTAATGTAGAAACTAATTTGTAATTGCAGGTGGCATTCCACCCCCGGTTATTATGGTCCAGGTGAGAATATCTAAATCATTATTTGTTTCTAGATTTAATTTTAGGATAATAATTTATGGTAAGTTTGGATCAGACAGAGCTTTCAGACACCTGTAAAGCGTAATTGGTCTGTTGATAATGAATAAACTGTACAATACAAATGTGAAAGTCATAACTGAACTGACATTTGTCATTCTAAAAATAATATATAATATAATATATCGAAATATCCACTAATAATACTACTTACTTATTGTTACAATTACAAAAATGATTATGCTTGTGTTTCAGAATGTAAGCTTCCGCTATAACGATACATCACCGTGGATTTACAAAAACCTTGAATTCGGAATTGATTTAGACACACGACTTGCCTTAGTTGGGGTAAGGGTTTTTTAAATTGCTAACATGGGTGTGAACGTGAGTAGCCTTATATGTAATTTACAATAATCATTATCAATTCTTTGAATTGTTTTAGCCTAATGGAGCCGGAAAGAGTACTCTGTTGAAGCTCTTGTACGGAGAGTTGGTTCCCTCAAACGGAATGATTCGTAAAAATTCTCATTTAAGGATTGCAAGGTATCATCAGCATTTGCACGAGTTATTAGATTTGGATCTGTCTCCCTTGGATTATATGATGAAAGCCTTCCCAGAGCAAAAAGAGAGAGAAGAAATGAGGAAGGTCATAGGTCGCTACGGTTTAACGGGCAGACAACAGGTAATATTTTATTTTCACTTTCATATTGAAATTGAAATACAATTGTTGAGGGCAAAAGATGCATATGATCTTTTGTATTATGATGCTGTCTTTAATGGTGATTATTTACGCTTTGTTATAATTTTCTATGACAATTTACTAGGTGGCTGCTATTCGCCAATTATCAGATGGACAAAGATGTCGTGTAGTGTTTGCTTGGCTTGCATATCAATGTCCTCATTTACTGCTGCTGGACGAACCTACAAATCATTTGGACATTGAAACGATTGATACATTGGCAGACGCGATAGCAGAATTTGAAGGAGGGATGGTTTTAGTTTCTCACGATTTCCGCTTGATATCTCAAGTAAGACAATTTTAACTGAAACTCTTGATTTAAGTGGCTTAAGTGATTCGACATGGTAGATACAATAAGAGTTTACTACAAGTGACTTGACAATTCTGTTTCTGACTATGGTTTTAGGTTGCTGATACTATATGGGTTTGTGAAAACGAGAAAGTAACCAAGTGGGAAGGTGACATTTTGTCTTATAAGGATCATCTAAAAAATAAAATTGTAGACGCATCCAACCGTAAAAAAATTTATAAATAATGCTATTGAACTTAATTTTTAAAATTCTTAATGCTATTGTTAGTAAGTTATGCTCTTATTCTCGTCTATGAAATTGTCTTTACTGTTGCACTAACAATGAAGTTGTGAAAACAAAAAATAACATAAAACGTTTGCTTCTTTATAATCTTGTATTTTATTCGCATTACATAGTAGATAGATACTTTAGGTACAATTTCTTCAGTATTCATGTAGCTGAGGGTAAAGATGAAACTATTGAAACCCAGACTATGCTCGTTGTTCAAGGATATTTTAAATGATGATAATGTTTACAAGAGTAGGTTGTAGGTTACGTACGTTACGCAAGGAAGTAGTGCCACAGAATACTCTTAACAAATTACATTGAACCCATTACCATTATAAAAGAATTAATTAGACTGCTTAGTCGAGGCACACTGACTGACTTGACTGTAGCTTGAATGGGTAAAGTTTGCTTGCATTGCAAAATTGCAGTGATACAGATACATGTTATTAGATATATTATGTATAGTATGTATATGTACTTATATAAATAATTATGCGCTCAAACAAATAGACATATCGTCGTTATCTTCTTACGAAGCGTTTCAAGTTCGATTTCTGTTCTGACTTTCTTATCAGTCCGTTGAGATACTCATCTGTGCAAAGCCTATAAGGGCTTTATCGTCTGGCGTTTCATTTGCAAGGCAACCAGAGCTCTGCGTCCCAGTCACATCCGATCAGAACAATAGAATATAAATACATTCATTAGCATCAATTCGCATCATCATTCGAACCAATGGAATTTTATAGGAGTTTTATGGAAATGTTACGTTTATTACCAGTGCGAAAGTCAAGTGCTTTATTTGATCCCTTTTTTCGATAAGTTTCTGAAGGTTTGCAGCAATTGAAACAATGTCATTTCCATCGACGAGACCAGCTCCCACGAGTTCCGAAGCGATTCCATCCGCAGAATCTTTACCAGGAATATACTCAAAACGAATGTCATTCAGCTCACGCCTGCTATTTCTGCAGATTCATTAACATTTTTGTTAAAATTTTAAATCGAACTCGATACTACTAACGAGTAGTTCAGGACCTCAGGAATCCTGGTCTTGACTTGAAATACTGGAAAATGATACTTTCATGCATACAATTTTAAACACTGAGCACATATTATCACTAACCTCATTCGTAGAACAAGATTCACTGCAGGCTGTTCGAGCATGTCTTGAGAAGCTATTGTCGATTGACCAGAAAGTACACCGGAAGATTCGTCGGTAGGAGTCTTTATGGCGGAGAGCATTGGTTCACTAGGTCTTCTGCTCTCTATACTTGACGTTGTCGTTGGAATATCGTCCGCTATGTCCGCGGACGAATGTCTCCTGTCCATTCTTTTATTACTACCGTCTGTAGGACTGTCTCCTTCTTCATCACTGGACCACACCCATTCACCACTTAAAGTTCTGTGTAGCTTCCCACTGGCACCGGGCTGCTTTTTAGCAGATTTGGGCACTCTGACATCTAACGTTGGAGCAACCATGAGCAAACTTTGTTGTAAATACTTTTTGTCTTTGGCTTTCTTAAAAAAAGGGTGTTTGAGCAACTCTGTTGCTGTTGGACGTTTCGCTGGATCTTTTTGTAAACAGTCCGCTACCATCTTCCTTACTGTTTTACCATAGTTTTTATATTGATCTTTATCTTCCGCTCCCGTGTCTATAGAAGGTGGGTCGTTTTGGAGAGTTAACATTAAAACCTTCATTGGCGGATACTTATGATAAGGCGCAGTTCCTGTAACCATTTCTATAGCTGTTATTCCAAATGACCATATATCCGCTTTAAAATCATATCCATGATCCTATAATATCCAACAACAGAAATACCCGTTAATACTAAAGCTTGGCACAATTAAAGATCTGAGACTGTTTGGGGAAAATCTGTGTTTTGTATACCTGTTCCATCACCTCAGGAGCCTAAAATTAAAAAATCGGTAATTCATATTTGTATTATATTTATGTTAATTATGTTTATAAAAATAGTATAAAATGAGAATCAAAGTAGTAGGTAGTAAGCAAAAATGAATACAAGACATACCATCCAACAGGGAGTTCCAACAAAGGTATGTCTAACTTTTTGCCTTGATAGATCTCCTCCCGTTGCTAACCACGCAGAGACACCGAAATCCGCAATTTGGACAGTACCATCCTCGCCCATCAGGATATTACCGGCTTTTATGTCTCTAAAATTAATAAACACAACATTAAAGAAACTGTATAAACAAAGACTAGATTTTCACCTACAAACACTCATCTACCCACCGATGTATTTGCCCATTGGAATGAAAATATTCAAGCCCTTTGAGAACTTCCTTCAAAACAGTGGCGATGGTGGGCTCGTCGAAGACTCCGTGTTTACAATCATTTGATTTCATACGATGCTTGATTATATCAAGCAATGAGCCCCCCTCCAGAAGCCGTAACACCAACCACAATTCCTCTTTGACTACGAAAGATGTATAATAATTTACTACATTTTCGAAATTGCATGACGACATGGCGTGTATCTCTTTCTGAAAAGTATTAAAATACGAATAAATAAACTTGTGCTTTTTGATTGCAAATCTAATATTGGCTAAACTCTGATCCTATTTTCATCCATTTTGGGATAGATAGCTAAAATAGTTAGCTACACGCGTAGGTACCTCTTAAAGGGCTAAGTTTACCTAAATCTACAGGAACAGAAACACAAGGAGAGGAACTCCAAGAACAATTTAAATATAACCAATTCCAATAAGTTTGTTCGCTGAATTTGGCAGTAGAAAATGTAAAACGAAACTCACTAGAAGTTCTTCCATTGAAGTATTCCATTTTTCCAGATTAATTCTTTTGATAGCACACTTTTCCTGACGAGGGATACAATACGCCGCATGTACAACCGCCGTGGCACCCACACCTATTTACACAATTAAAACGATGAGAAATTATTTCTGCATGTGTGCAAGCAAATCTGCGAATGGAAATTGCAAAATTGAACATTCGAACAATTGGATAGCCTCCAAGCACATATGACCTTCAGCAACAAATACAAAAAGAGCACAATGCAATGTGGTTAGAATTACATACAGCAAAACATAAACAAACGCAAAAATGGTACTTTTTTGATTTGGTATCAGATGTTGCACTTACCGATAACCTCTCTGAGTTCATAGTCTTCTTTTTGGTTAGACCAACCGATGGGTCCTGAGGATGCAGCGGAAGTGGCTGTAGAAGTAGACGAGTCCCCGGCCATTTTTGCAAGATTAGTACTCAGATCGCCTAATTTGCAGTTGACCAAACCCAAACTAGCTTTACTTTGTGAGGACGCGCCAGCTGCAGATACAGACGAAGATCTTCGGACTGGGACTGATGATGTAGAAAGTCTTTCTGCAGCTAAGGATGACTGTTGTGTTTGTGTGGTTGCAGGAACATTACCATTTGATTCACTCCTCGGATCTCCACTTCGAAACGGTGGGAATTCCGAAGTTGACGATTTTCGGCGAAATGTACCGGGCGAGCCTGGACACATGATGCCGGGAGACACTTTCCTGTTATTTAAATACACCACAGTAGTTAGTCATTGGCACAGTATAGTAGTTATTGTACAGTTCTTCGGTATAAGTTCTATAAGTAACACTTAGCAAAAAGATACCAAAGGTAGACCTAACATTTTTGACACAAACGAGCTGTGCATGAAATATTGTCGCATTGAATCATTAGAATTGGTCATGTAGAAAACAATCATTTTGGACATTTAAATTGGATACATAAAGAATTGTGACTTTTTTGTTATCTCCCTCTATACATAATTATATCGTAAATACTCTGCTTCGTGCATGTTTTACTAATACTTTGCGTAACACTGTAGCGGAATTTGCCCTCAAAGTAATTTAGTCTAAATTTTAGACCATTAGGATGTTAAAAATATTATTTTTACGTGTCTTCTGGGTCGGTCTCCACAATATCCATGTTACCAGAATGTGGCGATAGCCTTGTTTACTCCATTCAACTATAGTGGTTATGTTATAATGTTATATTATAAACTTTGCCTATTGCACAATTTTGTGATTAAGTGCTTCTGCTTTATATGAGATACTACTAAATAAAAATGATCGGCCAACGGAAAGTCACCACTTTAAAAGACAATCAAATTGAAGAATGCTAACTAAGCAATTATTTTATCTTAATGAAAACCAATGATTGTTAGCCATAAATAATTAATAAGCTTTTGTTCAACTATAAAGTACAGCTTAACTTGATATCACTTATATTTATCAAAAGTAATGTATGCAAGTATGCAACCTATAGTGTTAAGTTAAGTGTACCAACTTCATGTATTTACGTCTGGAGACATACAAAAGGAAATGGGCAATCATTTCTCGAAACCATAAATATTTTTATAAATAACTACCTAAAAAACCTTGTGGTTAGCTTATAGTACTCATACACTATATTATACAGCTGTATATTATCATCATATCATAAGATATATTATTGCGGTTGTGTTAAGTTTTTTTTCTATTGTGTGTTGTTTATATTGCATGCATGTGCCTGTAATTTACAAACTGATATATATAAGACTGTGTATTGACTCTTCATTTGTTCGTAATAAGTCGATTATCGGATAAATTGTGAAATACGCAAAAATAGTAAATTAGATGCTTAGACTTATATTATTTACTCAATGGGTGTAGTAGGATTTACACAGCGAGGTTGGTTAAGTTACGTATCAGTTAATTTTCTTTGACACCTATTTTCTTTTGCTTTCATTCATTAACTAAGGACCCAAGCACATCTGTATCCAAATTCAGTCCAAGTCCAAAACAACTTACTATAGTTGCATTCATGGAAATGAATTACTTGTCGGAAGTATTTTTGCTCTGATTTTCCCTTTCATTCAATTGCTGTTAAAACAACGTACACAGACTGCGATATAAATAAACTATTTGCAAAATGGCAATTTAATGTATGCCTGTAGGTAAGTTTTAGACATACATAAATTATACGGTAACTTAAGTGGAAATTGTAGCTAGCAAATATATCTAGTTACTTCCCCGGGTTTATTTTGCTTTCACCATTTGCAGATTTCCAATGCCAATCCATTTGTAGCATTTGGGTAATAAAACTGCCTGTTTTGACTGTGATTTCAGTCTGTGAAACAGTATCAAAATCTAACCCGACAAGATGAAAGAGCATTCTATAGTTACAGTGCTTAGCTTAGGTTATAATCAAGTAGTTCGTTTTCTACTAAAAAAAATAGTTCAAAACAAAGCCTAATTTTCATTGTAGCAATATAAAAATCTTGTTGTCTGGTTCAATGTTATCTCGCTTTCCCTGTGAATGAATGAAAATATAATAATGTACCTTCCGGGACCGGAATATCCACTTGTGGCGATTGTGGCACGAAATCGTGTACACCTTTTCGAAGCCATATTGATCTTAATAGTAACTTGTTTTCTTAATATGTTTTCGCTAGTTGAGTGCGTAAAATGAAAGAAATTGGGACACGATTAAAATTTCAGAGTGAAGAAATTTGGCAAGTCTCTATATATTTATAATCTTTACATCCACTACTGCTTACAAACTGCAAAATAATTGTACCTGACGGGGTGACTCCCTTAAAGAGTATTTCCCGAATGAATGGAAAAAGAACAGTAAAGATTGACCAAAGTAAAATTGATGAGTTTAGGGCGATGCGTGTTTAGTAATTAATTAGTTAAGTATCGAGCATTATAGAATCTATAAATATGTTTATCAACGCATGCACATGCTTGCTGCTCAATCCATGTCCATTAGATGAATTGTTTGCTGAATTAATTATACAAAGTAGTAGGTATATTCCTATGTGATATATGATATGTACAATACTAAATTACTAACCCACATTGTCTTTTATTACTCACACTGTCTCGAATGGTAAATCCTAGATTCGGGAAGTACACATGCCCGTATAGTAGAAATAGCTCTTTGCTAATATCCCTAGACTTTCCAGCTTTTCGAGTGCGGGATCAACTTAATTATATTTCAAAGCACGTATCTTACATTCCGTGGCATTAATAATAGTATGTTTTACTAACATCAATTTTATAGGGATTACTGTTACTATTTACATAGGTTTCTAATAGTGTACCGAAATGTATATTTAAGTGGTAATTCTAATGCTAGTACTAAAATGAGACATAATAATTCTTGTTCTTTTAATAATAAGTATATATGTATTCTATAGGGGCTTTATTAAATGAGACAAACTGCAACTTCAATTAAAGCAAGTTTTCTTATTACCACTTGCCAATAATATAATAAGAGACATTTCCAGTCTTATCACTTCTTTAAGGCAACCCCATTTTATCATACACAGAGGGGTTCTCACATCTGTTCCATGTGAGAATTATGATTTGGATAATTGCGATTATTTTGTTTTAAATAACTGCACTTTTATGAATATTACATCTAGTACAATGTTAGAAGCTAATAAACATGTACATGCAAATGTACATGTATATCAAATTAAGAATTTATTTTCTACATAGCATGGCACATATAGTAATGCCTTCTGCGTATTTAATTAGAATGCAAAGGATGATCTTCAACTGGTGCCTGTACTGTTTTCTTCGCGCAAGACTTTGCATAAGTTCGCAAAATGTTCAATTTTATTGAATAGCATAATCCTTATAGTTGATCGGTTGAAATGCAATATATCCATCCAACTGGCATGGATTGTGCTATTATGATTGAATACAATATAATAGATTAGTTAGTGCAAATAAAATGTAATCACCTTATTGTTATTAATTAACTATTCATTATTGTTCTTTTTAAAAGCAAATAAAAAGATAACATTGTGCATGCAAACGACCATGACATATGACACTCATTGAGTGAGATTGAGTGATTTAAAATATTATCATCATAATCATGCCACTCTTGTTGGGAAAATCTGTGCTTGACATAACGGTTATCTTATAAGTGCATAAAGTCTTACTCTACCTATGACCTATTAAATATCGGACTAAACAGGAAAATACCGAAACATGCTAAAGGGTATGGGTGTTTAGTGCAGCTGTAAATATTACTTTGAACATCATAATAATGGGGGTCATTGAGTATAATTGATATTATAAAAGATTGTTGCAGATATTAAATACAATTATTGCATTACTGTTGAGAGTAAAGTGCAAGGGTATGCAAAAGGGAAGTCGGGTCGTGATGGCTAATAAAGTTTTTTATGAGGTAATTAAGCACGCTGTTATATTTTGGTAAGTGCATCTGCATCTTGGTAAAATTGGGATTGTTGTCATTCAAGACATGTTATTGCATAATCTATGGCCAAAAAATGTGAGTGGTGAAGTCTTAAAAAGAATATAGAGCCAGGTATCACCTTTAGGATGTCGGTATCTTTTTGAACGCCAACTTGGAATTCCAAATGTAAAGGAATGAAAGAAAAAGAATGGGAAAAGAAAGAAAGCTTGAACCGCAGATGCTTTGATAAAACCACGTAGACGTAAAACTACATTTTCACCGCAGAATATAATATTGGATTGGAGGAATGGATATGGCGAAATATGACGAGATGTGATATTTATACAGGACTGAAGTCTCAAAAAGCAATATGTTACTGAATATATTACTTAAAAGCAGTGTATTGTATAGTGAGGCTTCAACTGGGATCACAAAGAGTTACACAGAGCAGCAGGACCACCGTTATTATATACATTTCATTGAATTGGATTGAACTAGTATGGAAGACATAAAATCTGGCACTTCGACTCGCAGTCCAGTCAGCCCCAGCTTTTATCGTTTTCCTACACCCTTTTCCTACACACTGGAATACAATGGTCAATTTTGGTTTTGTTTCTGGATATTCTAGGACATAGACTAGTGTGGATGTGCACCTTTCCCTCTGAACATCTCCCTTTAATGTCATAGATCGATTCCTTTGTTTAGCATAGAATCGACTGTCGTCCTAGAGCAAGATGAGTGTCTAGTAGTACTCGAGATACACAAGAAAGCTCTTGTGTTTATGCACAAATATCTATCTGTGACTTAAAGTAGCACATGGCAGAAAACCGAGCTCATCCTAGCGTTTTGATCTTCTAGTAGTGAATGTCGAGTAATTGAACGTGGAAAAGCTCTTGGTATTTGTTCCTTCGGATTCCACGACACAGATTTCCAATTTCTTATGCAAACTGGAAATAACAACGCATTTGGAACATGTCCTCACTCATAATTTCACAAAACTCCTTTCTCCACCAATGGAATCTGAAGGATAAACTCGGTAAACAGAGCTTGGTATATTTCCAATATATTTATTTAACAGAGCTATACAGAGTATTTAGAATGTGCAAAATGTTTACCTGTTTGAAAATTTTGGGGATGGGGAAGCGATCACATTTTTATTTGTTGTAGCCATGATTCCTGTTGAAATGTAGGAAACAGATTGAATCCAGTCAATTGCAAACACAAATATGAAAATGGTGACACTCCTACATGGACGATTCTACTCAAAGGTAGCAAAGTGGAAGTAAAAGCAAACAATCCTTCCGAAATTCAGTTAGTGTAAGTAGTATAAACTAAATTTCAGGATTTGTCCGCCTGTCTGTGTGCAAATCTGTAAAACACAGCACGGCGGTGGTTCAATTTCAGTCTCAGCTCTTGACAAACACTATACCGTGTCACTCTACCTCAAAATATGCATAATACATTCACGAATATCAGATAGTCTTGTTAGGTGACAATTTTGTGTTGTGATAGACAATGATGCAATGTAAGGGGAGTAAAGTATGACGATCGCATTGCAATCTAATGTACATTCCACCTACAGATATAATACACTCCAGATTTTCTTTCTCGACCATTCACTGCCTGCCAACCTAATCTATAAAGATAAAGTTAATCCTGACAGAGATATGATATCTAACCAAGATACAATAATACACTTCTGTCATGCAATTGCCTCACTCCCAGTGATACTCCAATACCATCATAATATGTCACCCAACCAACCCAATTGTGCCACACCAGTTGTTGTGGTACATTCCCACTCAAACTACTTTCCATATAGCCACTCGACGTCTGCAACTAGTCAAATTGGTGAAACCAAATCAAGTTAGCTCTCAGCCTTTCTATTCTACAAACTAATGCCTACTACTCATAATTACTTTAATAAACTCATTATTTACGGTACATTTCACCTAAATATTCACCCTGAATTTATATCCCACCATCATAGACATAGCATAATGGATATAACACTGATTAATAACGTATATAGATTCTATCAGTAATAAATTGCATCGTTTATTATTAGCCATATAATAGGTACTCCATGATGATGATGACTTTGCTAAATGGTATAGTATGACAATAACTTAGCATATGAAGGGCAAACAGATGCAAAACTCAATACAGAGACTGAGTATCTATCTATTAATTGTGAAGTGCTGAGCAAAGGAAAATAAAATGCTATAGAGAATACACAATTTAATGTTTAGTATAATGTTACCTATTCACTATACAAACTCTCTATTAGAAATGTGATTGTGTTATGGGAAAGGAATAGCTGATAAGAAAATTATTTTGCTTTAGCATCCAATGTTGAAGTTGACTGAGTGAGTTTTGCTTCGAGTTCAGTTGATTGCTTCACTCTTTTCAGTTTCACTCTGACAAAGGCGATCAAGTAGCTGATTTCATATTGTACTATTATCTCTCGTAATAACTCCCATCACTCGTTTATATACATTTGTGTCAGTCAGCAAGTTGAAACGATATTTACCGGAGGATGTGATGCGTACTATTTATATAAAATACAATCCTACATAAAGTAGAATTATTCATTTGTGTATATTAGCCAGTCGGCAAAGGTTAATAGTCTCATTGTTTATCTGGAGAGTCCAAAGTAAACTTTTAGGCAAACTACGTTTTCCATATTCCATCCATTATGGAAGGAAAAATATGGAGCACAATTACATTATGTCATATATCATGGTGTATATAGAGTAGTGGCTACATAATATGTGTAACTGATAGCTATACAATGGGACGAAACGAGATCTGCTGCAATCAGTTCTGTTCAGACTGACAAACAAACAAGATTCTACGTATATTTTGTTACCTCATAGCTATTGGTAGAAATATGATATGTAAATATTAAACTTCCTGCTCTTATTTCCGTAATCTTGAATTTCTGTTATACATTACGTAAAGATCTAAAAATATGGAACAATAGCCCAAGTTGGTATAGATAAGCATTTGTTTATACAACAGCAGAGTCATAATATCATAACGTGCAAGAACATAACAATCTCAGTTTCCTTTAATGAGCTTTAATATGTCCAATTACCATTTTCAGAGTTGTTTTTTTATTCCTTTACTATTAAACTTCGTATCTGTTCCGGAAGTTCTATATAGAGATTTTCCCGAAAAATTTTCCTCCCTTGGGACGAGCGTTTTGGTGATGGCGAAAGCATTGGAAGTGCAGTTCTATCTGCAAGTAAACCTAAAGAGACTATAAAAAGATGTAACAGACGGGCGATAACAGGGAATCTCTGACAATATCTTTAAAAGTTTTCTTATGCTGCATTAGAAATATCAGTAAAACAAAGATTCCTGGTTTTCTATTCTCTTGGATGTAATAATAGCGAATTTGATCACCAATATTTCTGACTGCGTTTGCAGAAAGATAAGATTTTGTCTTGTTAAAGAAAGTCGGCAGCTGCTAGTTTACCTCCAGTTGTACCGTGTTACTTATATTTAACAATAAGTGAAGATATTGTAGTTTACTTGGCAGTCAAACTAAACTACGCAGTCACAGTTTATCCAACCGTCGTCGTACGAGGTTCTGATGTTAGACCAGTATCATTATTGTAGGACTGAACATCTAGGGTATCTTGTGGTGCGATCGCTATGTCTCTTTGACTCTGATCTCCAAATTGACTATACGTGGAGGACAGAGGAACAACTACGTGCCCATGTCCGATCAGATGACAATAATATTATCGTGATCGTGCTATAGTTGTAGCAAATCCAAAAGGCACGCTACCAAAGTTAGGAAGAACAGAAAAACTTTTCTAGTTTCAATGGTAATGCTTTTAAACTGGAGTCTGGCTGTAGAAGGCACTCCGGCTACGGTAACTAAATCATATTTCATCGTATTATTCTCTTCCCAGTAAACTCATTTGTCATTGTTCAACAACTTTGTAGTAATAATGGTTCTATGACTTCCATGTTTCTTGTTTTCTATTTCTAGTCAAAGTTAACTCAAAGAATGAGGTTCCAGTTCAATATTGATATCTCAGAAGAATAAAGTTTTTTGTATCTTCTACGAATTATTAGCCCGATACAATTTCTTTCCGAAAGACTATTTATAAATTGTTCTTTTCTTCTCTTTCTTCCCATTCTTCATTCTTTAGAAACAATTTTATTCAGTTTTCTACTCCATTCTGACTGTTCACTAGCTATAACTTATTATTCTCAAACTTTTAACAAGTAATCCAGGAATAATTATCGACATTTTCAATAAAAACTCTATTTACTGTTCGCCAATTCAAAGTTGTTAAGATGAAGCACAAAGATACGCATACAAACAGTAATAAACTCATCTCAATGTTTTACTTCCCGATATGCCTACTCTGTTATCCACGATATTTTAATCAGCTCCCATTTAGGTTTGATTGCCCTTTCCAACAGTTCCCAACCTTCCTAAGCAAATAAGTAGCCTTCAGTTATGCAACTTTCAAAGTTCCTACTCTCTTTGTCGAACTGTTTGTCTATGTACTAGAGAAAACTACAATGAAATAATCAGAAAGTGGGAGCAATAGAGTATTATACCCGGTCGTATGTGATTAAATTTACATTGAAGTCTTCATTATCTTTCTACTTTCTAAATGTACCAAAGGTCTTTGCAAAAGAAATACTTAATTCCGTGAAATTAAATTCAATCAAGAATCCACCACCACCGACTGAAATCAACCGAAGAATATAAGCAACTACATAGGTACTTTAGATTACTTCCAGCTTTAAATACTGCCATTTAACATTACGACTGATTTTAAAATACGCATTATTTTAAGTCATAGATATTCCTACAATCATATCTAAAAATGGTGGTATCCCGTTACCCCAGATGGCAAATGACTTTTGTAATAAAGCCGGTTAACATCGAGTGTTCCTGATTTTGCAACAGCTTGGAATATAATTGGGAAAAGCATCAATTCGCGGAACTCGCCATCAAAGAAGTTTCTCCTCGGAATTAAAAACTATTTAAACTTTTCTAGGTATTGTAAGTAGTACACAATTGTTGCTCAACAGAGTTGTTACAAACCAAACTAAAGGATAATGCCAGCTTAGTGTAACGTCAGTGACTCAGTTGGTACTACAGTGTTACACTCCTCCAAGCATTCTCGTTTAAATATCTCGTTAGCATCGCCGAGAATTACGTGAACCAGCGATTTTCTCGAATAGATATAAATGGAATATTTAATAGCGTTTATTTTTTGTAAACACACCAAGTATTTGTATACTTCACATAGTTATTTAGATATAGATGTGTCCCAGTTTTTACGTAATTAGTTTTACATATGGCTGACCAGTTTTAATTAATAAAAGCAATAAACTAAATATTAATGAATATAGTGTAGTAGTAAGTGGATGGAATGGACGATCTTTGGAATCAACTCAGTGTTAGTACGCAGGCTTGGAGATTTGCATATTTCAACACTTTTCAAGCACGCTATGTTTGTGCTAGGTTACTACAACCTAGTACATAATTTATAATATCCTTTCCTTTGTCACAAAATGATTCAATTATTTTCGCTTACTGTCATTCATAAGTGACAAGATTTTCTCGTACTGTTTCTGAATCTTTTGAACTGAGTTGATTAATTACACTCATGTCTCCAGTCGCTACTTTAACCCATCATCGATACAAAGAGATATCTGATAAAGGTACATGCGGCATTTGCAAACGGAACTAAATTGACAACGAAAATATTAGAATTTTAAAATCAATATTCTCGTCAAACAGAAACAGTTTGGCTACGAGATGAATGTCTCCATTTCATATTACGAAAGCGACTAGACATTGACTGTTTGAGAAATGCTGTAGAATAAGATACATAGATGTCCGATAACCTATGGTTCATCACAGTTATGTTTTTATATTATGTGTTTTGAAACTTTATGGTTACCTGTAGTAAATTACTGATAAGAATGTCATGACTTGAATGTATTTAATCTCATTGCATGTGTGTACCCATGGTCGATTCTCTAAAGAGTTTGAATTGTAATATGTTGGTTGTGTTTTCAAGAAATCCTACAGATACCTGCTAATTACTAATCAGACGAATCTACGATAAAGCACAATTATTATTACCGGTATTTGAGTGAATGTGACAGTGACCGAGAGTATCTGATTGCTACTTACGTGTGGTCGTGGTATAGAATAATACAGTTAAGTATGTCTACAGGCAAAACGAGCATAAAATATTGCGATAATTGTAACAACATCCGTAGCTAAATGGTTTTGGCAGTGGAAAGGAGTGTATAATATTTACTTAAGGTACTTTAAGTATGATTGTGGTAAGAAAAATGAAATCATATGAAGAAATCAATGCTCTTACTCCACTGGCTTTAAAAAACCAGATATAATATTGAAACTGCAAACAGGTATGAGTAGCAGGTTAGGTTTCCCTTTCTCATGTTTACAAAATGCAATTCCATTCATCGGTCTTTGGCACAGATAATACGTTAGGTACCTCGGCGTCTGTATTTGCGGTGGTACACACACAAGAAGATATTCTTACATGAAAACACAAAAGTTCCTATGTTGAATCTATTATAAATATAAACTACAGTGACTACAGTATAAAAGTGTATATAGTAATAACATGGATGTAAATGTAAGTAAGTAGTAAACTGTCTGATCCGGTCCCATACTTTAATTAAATGAAATGCTCGTCAATATCCTGTGCTTAGTGCGACGGTGTAGCGTATGGGTGTTGGGCATTGTACTAATATGCATCTAGCAGAGCTTAAAATGGTAAAATAGGTTTACAAAGCATTATGGTCTTTTGTGTGTAGGCTGCCGGCAACAATAGAGACTAAGTCGACTGCAGTGCAGTGCTCGTATTGTTTTATTCAGTTAGTTAGAGAAATCTGGCACACATTGCAAAAAATGTGTGGTATGGATATAGTGTGAGTGGGAAATATTTATATATATAAGACAATGAGACAAGACCAGTTTTAAAATAAGTGTGCTAGTAGGAAGGAAATGTGTAGCGGTTTTCTTTATTATCGTCTTCGTCACTCGTCACCACGATATTAGTATAAGAGTAAGTGGATGAACTCTGTACACACATATTGCTACATACTATACACACACGTTGTGCTAATATCTGCAGCTTGTCTCGTTATTCTAGCGTATGATATCTTGAGACTTGGCATGACTTGACTTGACTCGGTTGAGCTTCACTTGGTTTCATTTGGCTCGACTCAGTTTGGCTAACTAAGCTATTTAGCAAACCTTATAGCACTATATACGAGCGTAGGAGAGCAAACCACTTTACTTGTGTATGGCAGGAGTTGATTTGATGTTTAGCTTTGTTAAGGTTAAGTCGACTGGATTTGCTATATGGATTTTTTTGTACTTTCATCTATTTGGTCTCTTAATATATTAGATTATCTGCTGCTCTTATAAGTATTTGCGTAGTATAGTATTCGAAAGATAAGTGTAGAAAGCTGATTGTTTGTAAGTACCTATATGTATTAAGCTGAGACTGGGGATATACGTGCAAATAAACTGAGAGAGGGTCATAATAAGCAAGTGAGACCGAGATTGGCATTATTAACACTATATAGCCATTAGGTGCAGCAGTAGTGTTGGTTGGTGTTATTACATTTGCGATGTCAAGTGTGTGGAGATTTGCTTAAGCTTTAGGTACGTATAATATGTTGTGAGTGAGTAATGTAAGATAATTTCTCTGGGGAACGTAATCAGTGTTGAAGCGTAAGGAAAATAACTTTCAAATGTTTTTCAAAACCCTACGTTAGTATAGGCAAGTTCAAGTTCTCGGCTAAATTCATGAATCAGTTGGACTGAAATATTTGTCACTATGAAGCTGAGAAACTTTGCTCCCGCAGCCCGACCACTCCTGACACAGAGGCTATTTAATAGTGTTGTTTTATTGCATCTCCTAATTGTAATTAGTGAAGTATGTGTTGGACATGTGCAAGGGAAGTCAATGCATTATCTCAACTCTATTGACGGTACGTAATAAATCTTACTAGTTTTTTTCATCCCTACATATTTCATCTATATAATAGACACCTAGATCGGAAAATACTATTCTCTACTACAACAATACTTGATTGAGATATTCTAATCTGTAGCACGAGTATAGTCAAAGCATGTATGTATAAGTGTGTACTTTCATCAGATTTTGACGATGATTGGATGCATTCATTCAGACCAAACGCAAAGGAGCGTGCGGGACCAACTAAGTCAGAAGGTGAAGCACAATTACCTTACTCTGCCAAAATCCATGTGTAGTAGGGAGTAGGATCTCGACAAAATCTCTCTGTAACAGAAATGCTCACTTTTTTTCAGATGCCGCCCACTGGTTTAAACACGCTCAGTCAGCTTTGAAAAAGAAGCTAATATCCGTGAATAAAATAGAAAACCAAGCAAAAAACATCATTTTCTTTATGGGTGATGGCATGAGTGTTCCAACTACAACCGCCGCGAGGATCCTCAAAGGACAACTCGAAGGCTCTCCATTTGGTGAAGAGGCTGAGCTGAATTTCGAAAAGTTCCCTCATGTCGCACTATCAAAGGTTGTCCAACATTTTCTTTATTCCTACCAACGATTATTGACTGCGTTAGCACATTTATTTAGCGTGTACGGATCACCGTACTGTACAAAGATCAAGATTCTATAGATTTGTTGACAAACGATTCCATTTCAACAATATCAATCTGTAGACGTTCTGTATGGATAGTCAAGTCGCCGACTCGGCCTGTTCTGCAACTGCATACTTATGTGGGACCAAAGGAAACATCGCCACTATTGGAGTCATGCCAGCAGTTTCCTTCCGAGATTGTCGGGGGCAAATGAATAAAACCAATCAAGCTGGAAGTACGCTGAATAAATTTTAACGATTTTACATTTCTCATTCATACAGATTTTCTTGTATCTCCAAGAAATCTCCCGTATCTAATGGATTTAAATTCTTTTCCCAAATAGGTGTCTTGGCATGGGCTCAGGTAATTCCAAATTTCATGTTTTTTAAATGACACACTCTTCTATTATCTTAAGCCTACATCCTAGATCCAACACTACCAATCCTATCTAGCACTGTGAAAAATATTATGAGAATTAGGTAAGAGGATGTAGTCGTAATGGAAATATTGTCGAGCAGATTACCCACAGGAGAATAAACCTAGTTTCGTCCGAATATACAATTCCGTAGTAAATATAAACTATAGGTATACACTCTACGTACATCTAACCTCTAACTGCTTGTATTTCCAATGTAAATATGGTTTGTGTGATGTACAATGGGATCGCATTGCGCCAGGAGATTGAGCACAGCATTAAACTAATAAAAGTGACATTAAGTATCTGAAGCGAGATAGGTTCTTTCATTTTCCGCTCCGAACAGATTTTTGATATCCTTTTGTTTCTCCGGAATATTAGCCACCTATCCCTAGTTGAAGCTAACAAATCAAAAAGCCTTTGTGTACTTTTCTTTGATCTAAATATTCCTCTTAAGGTAAAGGATGAGCAAAAACCTTGCTTCAAGCTACTATAGCTATATATAGAGCCACAGAGCAACGAAAATTATTCGGGGCAGTGGCACTACATCGTAGTAGAATCTCTATTTATTTCGCCAACGGTAGCCAAGGTAGGACGTTTCTTTTACGCACACATCTAGATAAACTATGCAATATTAAACTCAAGTGAATCTAAAGACGCTAAAGATAAAGACATGACAAGATAAAACTAAAGATTATTTTTCTCCACTATATGTACCATGTATTTTTTTCTTCCTCGTCTCACGACCAACATGACATTGTGAACCAACCAGACTTTTGCAGTGGGATTTATGTACAATGCATACGATTGAGCAAGCAAAGTAAGGGGAAAGTGAAACCAATGCAAGTTTGTGCACATTACATGCAAGAACAGACTCTGCTAGTTGTCCAAGTAGGAAAACAGCGTTCTACACGAATGCAAAACCTTTGCATTTCATTATAAAATACTGTATAGTGGCTCATCCTCTATTTACTCTCATATACAAACAAATATCTGCTCTACGTAAACTTTGCCTTTTTCCTTAGTATTTATATGGCATGTCCGTAAATGTAAAACACTGGGACTGTTACAGTTACGACCATGTGAACACATGAGACATTTAAGTCACATTTGTATTCCTCTCTCAAAAGTAGTTCTCCTTTCGCCTTTTTCTTTCCCTCACTTCCACTCTCCACGACCACGACTCAATCGCATATGTATACAAACCCCACTTATTGCTTTACATAGTAATGGCAACATTTCTGTTTGTTTCTTCGAGAAACTCCTTTGTTCACGGCTCTTTAAAAAATTCCAGTCGTGCGGTAGTAGCTACTGCTAAGTGTACACCTTGATGGGTTGCCATCATAAACTTTGTCCAAAGACGGCGACTTCAAATATCCCTTAGTGCTATTGTACCTATAGTATGTCCATACATCCTCCCTCCCGCATTCTACATTGTTCATACATATTGTAAACATCCTAAGAAATATAATCCTCTTATATTTTCACCCTTTTATCCATACACAATTACACAATCCCATTGCCTAGAGATTTTCAGACTACCTTTCGAAGAAATTCGTTTTCAATTTTTAATTTTCTAATAATGCCACTACTACTCCTTTCTTCATGAAAATGTAAATACAGTAGTTTTGTGGGGTTCTTCAACAAAATGGTACTATTCTTCCCATAGAACACTTCTTCCATACCATACAAACATTAGAAAACTACTTACTACTTAGTATTCTCCAAGACTGCCAGTACAAACAAACAAATGAAAGAACCTGACAAAAGATGTAGACAGTCAAGGCTCGGTTCTGAAAAATTTAATTTACCTCTAATTCAACTGATGTAATTGTATTTGCCATGTACACGATGAATAGAATCATAATACAGGTATACAGTATACGCTGTAACTATAATATAATTGTAGTTAAAAGTCAGATTCAAAATATTCATTCGAGACCGAGATACCTACAACCAGATAACAGACTAAAAGGCTTTTCTACAGAGTAATTGGGAGTATTATTAAAAGATTAAGGGTTTTGCATTAAGGATATTATTCCTACTGATTTGACATTTGTTCTGCGAAATATTTTTCTACCGTTAAAAGCATTTTGCAGAATCGAAGAAATGGTTCTTCTTTTAGGCGGCTTGATTGTTGACAGCAGTTTAGTCGCTCATTTTTACTATTTATATCACGTTGCTTTTAAATTACTTCAGGGGATCATTGGTGCTAGGAAGCTAGGGTTTCTTTAGAACTGTAGAAGGTACATCATCTCTTGGAAAGACATTAGTTCACTCACGATGTAAGTTCTCAGTAGCAATAATACCCAGAAATTCTTAAAAAATTTGGCAATATCAGTTGAGTTTGTTTTCTTCAGAAATTACATTGTTAAATGGGTTCGACAATACGGGGGCATAAAAACATTCATATAGCTACCACATACTCATATCATAGGTAAATAATGTGCCTTGGCTTATCGCCTTATTTGCATACTTGTGTGGAACTGCTATACATAGATAGGTGCGGAACGGAGTTGTGCAATCCAGAAAAACATAAATATATTAAAACCTTAACTATTTGCATATAGCATAGCAGTATGTATTGTCTGTCGAGTAATTTTCTAAAATTCTAGAGTTATAGTATTTTCATGTCCCTGCATATCCACTTTACATGACGTAAGAGGATTTTCTTTCTGAAGATCGGTCCATACCAGTTCAGTTTCCGTTGAAATTTTTCCACTTTCTGTCGAGGTTTAGTATTAGCCTTTAGCTTCTTTGTAGTAGCATGTAAACAACCATTATCACAGAAAATTCAGAACTGTAGTACACAGTATGTACCAACCAAACCATATTCATTAGCACAGTTTCATATTGGGATTCCGCTCCTAGAATAGATCCTGTTGAACATGAAAATCTTTCTGTTTCGGTGTACTGCGCTATGTACGGTTAATATTCTACACACTAATCTCTTGCAATGCAGTAATTTTGTAAAACTCATTAAAACTCTTAGTTTTTAGATGACAAAATAAGAACTAGAGTTGAAATGCAGATTTATGTTAGTAATTACCCGGACCAAGGCTAGACTAAAAGCTATTTAGGACAGATCGATTGAAATTGGGCTACCCTTGACGCTTTGGCCTAAATGAGTTTTACAATCTTGGATAGCGACATAGCAGAGACGTATTATGAATACCTACACGATTAGTTCACTCCTAAGCGTCCGTTTCCAACATTCCTAGCAATATTACTAGAAAAAGTATTTCTAAGGCATACACTCGAGTAGACATAGACAATACGTCAGTTGAGAATCTAGAGACTAGTAATCGAATGTACCTTTGAGTTGTGCACAGACTTGCAGAAGCCGGAAACACGTAGAAAAGCGGTAGTGGTTGTATTTGCAGAATTTGTATGTAGTTGATGTGAGAATGTGTCTGAGGAAGAAAGTGTGGATAGAAGGAGTACGTGACTGATTCCCATTTATTCTCACAATGGGTAATCCGAGTAATTTCAATCGCGCACGGACTAAAACTATCCTGGAAAACAGAGCTAAGTATGTTCTGAAATATTTAATTGAATACAATGGTAAGGTAAAAAATTGTTGAATCCGACCACCCAATTAGTAATACAATTAGATTGTTGTCAAGTCCTCAAGTTAAGAATCTGCCCAACTGAACTAATTGGCATTTTTGCGGGATCTAATTGACGCCAGTAGGATGGCGACGGAAATTTCCTGTTCTCTAATATTCTCCTTGTTTTACTGCGTGCATTGAATTCTAACTCGGGGCTTGTCTACTTGATAATATGTGAAGTATAGGAGCTCGCTGATGTTACACAATTTTTTTTTCTCACCAAGCCCTCTTGACTAATTGACACAAATTGCCAAAAACTTCTCTTTCTCTCTCTGGGGTTAAAGAGAAGATTTTTTTTGGCTGTTCGCTTTACTTTTGCCGATCCATCTACTTTCTCTCCACTAGTATATATTGAAATGCACTCTCGGTACACTTTAAGGCTCACACATGAAAAGGAATAATAGGCCAAGAATTGGCCAGACTTTATTACTGCAAGATACTACTGTCTGGCATGGCATGTCACTCAGTGGATAATAAGAACATTTCTGCTTTGTAATGTTCTCGGTATGTAATAGGTAGTCACAATGTCAGTTTTTTTCTATAATATACAACACCATATTATTGAGTCTTCTCTAACTGACATTTACTGTGAAAAACCTAAGTCACGCGAAATGAACTTACATCATCCATGTTCTTAGTTGACGAAGGGTAGCAAAAGTCAAGTCTCAATCTTCACTCAATTTCTGTCTGTTCTCTTTTCCTCTCTTAAAAAAGATCCAATACACACGTAGGCACTACTAACTAGTTACATTCAATATTGTCTGTTGGGCCAAATACCTTTTATTCGATAAAAATACATATAGCATTGGATAAAAAAGTATATTTTTTAATCCTACTTCCAGAGAAAACTCAGAGCAGTCCAATAGGGAACAGCAGAATAGAACATTAGCAAGGCAGTCACTCTACTCTAATCCTATTAAAGATTTATTCAATCAATGAAAAAATATATTTATTACGCAATACCTATTTCTTTATTCAGTTTACTTTCCGTACATTTCTAGTCATACTATTCTACGTACTGAGGTATACTTAATATGTAGCTACTACTGTTGGGTACCTTTGAATTGTTTGAATGCTTATCTTTCAATTCAAATTGAGCATGTGATTGATTCTAGATAAAAATGGTTTGGAATAAAAACCTTAATCATATTTTCAATTGAAAGCAGAAAACCTTAATATAAATACTAGGCATTCCTCCTAATCCTTTATCGAGTAGGTATCAAAGAATATAACTTGCACACTATCTACTCAAATCTCTAACAAGGATAAGGTTTAGTTATCTACCAAGTCAATCGTCTACCATTTTGTTTGGGCTTAATACATTTTTGTGTAGTCTATATCTAGACTAGAAATATCTAAATGCCTTCACATAAAACGATTTTAATGACTTATAAGGTCAATGAAAACTGCTCACTGCTCCTGGTTGACTTTCATATGAAACGTTGAAGTCTCAATTCCCTATTCGTCTTTCCATTACTGTGTAACACTTGCAAAATTAGAATTACGTCTACCCACTTTGCCTACTATTCTTATCGCGTCTGGGATGTGCATTGTGTTCTGCCTGGGAAAATGTATCGTTACTTGAGAACAGAAGGAAGAAGATATAGATTTGATTAGCAAGTAGTCATATGATAAATGTAATGAAATAAGTAATACTGAAGGTGCGTGGCCTATATAAATACACTTTACGGTTTTGATATTACTGCGTATGATGTATAAAAATATTTAAGCCAAAACGCTTCCGATTCAGGATTCAGGTGTGGGTTGGCAATAATAATGAATGTAAAAATAAAATGTATTTGCAAACAGGCGGCTGGAAAATCGACGGGATTAATCACAACAACTCGAGTAACTCACGCAAGTCCTGCTGGAACATATGCACACATCGCAGATCGGGATTGGGAGAGTGATAAGACGATGAGAGAAGCTGGAGAGAATCCAGATAGCTGTGATGACATTGCTGAACAACTAGTTTTGGGAGATGTTGGAAAAAATATTAATGTAGCTACCCCATACAACAAATGGAAACCGTTTGGTTTTGATTTTCCCCAAATTTTCAGTATAACTGTTGAGGAAAGGGCGGTAAAAATTTAAAAGAATTGTATCACGAAGTATTTTGTAAAGGTAATTTTAGGAGGTGGTCGAAGGGAGTTGACACCAACGACAGTTTTAGATGTGGAATCAAAGCAACCTGGTCGGAGACGGGATGGGAAAAATCTGATTCAAACATGGACTAAAACGAAGCCAAATAATAAAGCTAAATACGTTTGGAATCGAGACCAACTGATTAATGTCAATGTTAGTCAAACGGATTATTTACTCGGTAAGCTCTTTGTGTACTTTGTGAATTGACATTTAATTCACTATACTAACACATATTATTTGCGTTTCTCCTGCTAACATTCAAATTTGCACTTGTTCTCTTTTAACTTGATTTGATTTCTATTTATACACGTGTGCAAATAATTATTACCTTATTCATTATTACAGGGCTTTTCAGTTATGATCATATGGACTACGTGACGGATGCTGATGCAAATGCTGATCCTAGCTTACCTGAGATGACGAAAATAGCTATAGATATTCTCAGTAAGAATCCAAAAGGGTTCTTTCTCTTTATTGAAGGTATGTGACCTGGTAATAATATTTCTTTTGTCGATTTTCTGGGTAAAGCTCTAGGTGCTATAGACTCAATGGGAATGCTATTCACATAAATATAACGCACCAGAATTCATGTAGGAACTACTATACAGATTTTTGTGTGCAAAAGCCTTTTAGCCTGAATTCCAATGTTATTACTAAATATTTGAAGATCAAAGTTTTCCTTCACTAGATAGGTACGTATTTATGTAAGTCCGAGAACTATATCAAACTAATTGTATTTCAAAACTATTTGCTACGTTTGCTTTGCATATTTACTCGTGAACAAAAAGCCTTTAAAATATCCTGGCGTGAACTTAGTCTGCATAAATAGAGAATAAAACGAATCTTTGTCTATTCTTGTAAACTAATTTAATAGAATTGGAAAGATAGTGGTAATAGTAGAAGTGATACTCCATTTACGGAAGTGCAGTGGATGTGCAAACTCCATTAGTAATCTTTGCGAGAATTACTAATGTGCGGTAGTTTGATCCACAGATAAACGTCACGGCCAATAAATAAATAGTAACCTACGGCATTTAGACCCCGTAGTTACTCCCCACCCCAGGATGTGGGAGTATCTATAGGATCTGAATGAAACCTGTGAAAAGTAGCTCATCTCATCTTCCCGACGATTGCTGTTACAAACATACAGATACATTGAATTTCCTTGAATAAACTGAATTTCCTACCAAAATAGCCCCGTTTTCTATAATGAAAGTGGCATATGTGGAAATTCATTTGGAATTCATTAGTTTAGAATTTGTAACGGTCCTATTATTATAATTTATTTATAGTATGGGTATTTCATCAGCTGTATAAGCAAATAAAAAGTTAGTAGACCTACTATACCCAATTCACTGTTCGGAATATTCAGATATCATTTAGTCTTGTCTGTAACTGTACCATTGGCAGTAATTAATGAAATCACGTTTAATTAATGTTTGAATTCTGAGTGAAAGTGGAAAGAGAAAGTAAGTAAAGTAACTCCTACGTAGCCTTATTTGCTGTAGGGCTTCCATTCCCTAACTAATGTTCAGAGCATGACTGGGCAGACCATTCTGAGTGCAGTCTAAGGTAAATAATAGAAAGGAGGATGACAATGAGGAATCATCATGATTGATTAATTCAGGTGGCCGAATAGATCATGCACATCACTCAACCAAAGCCCAGAAGGCTCTTGTCGAAACGATTTCTTTGGATGCTGCTGTAGCCACAGCCACAGAGCTCACTTCCGAAGAGGACTCCCTCATCGTCGTCACAGCAGACCATGCTCACACAATGACCATAAGCGGCTACCCGCAACGTGGAAATCCCATATTGGGTTTTGCTGGTATTTCTGATGTTGATGACTTGCCGTACACCACATTAAGTTATGCTAATGGCCCCGGCTACAAACATCCGGACGAAAATGGCGACAGATATGATCTCACTAATGATAATCTCGGTAAGCTACATAATCCTCCTTTTCTTTTACCCACACTCATTATTTTTCTTCAAACGTACCCATTCTTACTGCAACATGATACATTTCCTTTACATCCCTCTCTGCTAAGTACATTTTCCTTCCAACTCCCCATACTTTTACGCACATCAAACAATGGTAAACATAAACGTATTGCTTTCACTAATATCCTACGCTATAGATATACATCGCATTACTCACAATATAATGGCATACCTAAAATGACTACTACTCTGAATATTATACTTAGGGATTCACAAGTGGCAATTTTATCTATGTGAAAGAATCTATATTTATATCCCTGAGATACTTTTATTATATTATTTGCCAAGGTATATACTATATTATTATATAGTTGATAAGTCGTTAGACCTGTCAAGGCATGCGTCCAACTCCACACTAAAGGGATTCAGATTGTCACTATTTTACTTTGGGAATCAACTCAAACTCAAAGATAGCACTCTTCGTTTCAATAAAGTTATGTCAGAAGTATGTCTATTTGACGGATAAAGGGTTTTGAGCTTGGCAACTATTTATAACATTTATATGACTGCCAGAGAAAGCATCATAATATACAGAGCGATTTTTTGAAGGGGAAGAGAGTACTGTCACTATGCACATGAAGCTCTTAAACATGCCAATACATATACAAAGATTTTTTCACATTTCTACACTTTCACTTACACCTAAATCAAAATGAAAGTTTCACATTTAAAATCGAAAAAGCGTGTACAAGTATTTTTATCTGCTTGGTGAAAGTTCTATGAAAGGTTTGTAAATAGTTTGCATGTATAAGGTTTTTTAATTTTTCAAAGTTCGGTCAGGTCGTTGCCTTGTTTGGTCGGTAATCTCACGATGACATAAAGAGACAATGCACTCGTAGCATGTTATTTATAATTATCTCTTTTTTCAAATGCAATGATAAGTTTTCTTTTGCAACTGTAGACTTTTAGACGTCCTAGGGATTGTAATTGTCAGCTGTTGTACGGGTTGGCATCTGAAGACGAAGATGAGTTGTATTTTCTCTGTTGGTTATATTTTTATGATGGTTTTTTCATGCAATGAATCTTCTGTGATGTGAACTGGAGTGAGAGAACTTTTGATGTCTGGTTGTTGAGAGTCAAGATTCTAAGTTGTATCTAAGTTGACTAAACTGATAATTTATTGTTGTTATTTCTTTGTCAGTTTTTGTATCCTTAGCTCTTAATTAGGTATAGGTAGTATCTGTCTATTGAGCAGAGAACTACTCCAGCATGTTTTCTCGTTTATACGTAAGTACTTCTAGGAATAAACAAGTTGTTCTTTAGTTTTTGGTATTTTATCTTTTGTGCTGGCTGTTTGTAACGAGTGTACTATAGAAGATTGTAGGATTTTAATGTAGAAGTTCTTAGTGTGCTGGATCAGCAGTTTATTACTATTGCAAGCACATTTGTGGATGGTATGGAAGCTAATGGGTGAAGGAAGCCGCGACTGATTTATGTATACATATGAATTGTGCGTTAGCAGATAAGAGAACAAACACCATTTGGCTTTAATATAGCTCTGCAGATAATGGAGACGATAAAATACTTAATGAATATTTTAGATAGCTAATACCCGGCTATGTAGGTACCTGTTCACTCTATCTCACTTTTGTATTATACCTACACTAACTCCTATATGAGTTTCTCCTATCTCGGTGAAAGTAAATAGTGTTCTTTCTATTTATAGAGCATCCGGACTACGCTCAAATGACCGGACTTCCACTTCTCTCTGAAACACACGGAGGGGATGATGTGGTAATTTACTCAAGAGGTCCTTTTGCTCACTTACTCACAGGAGTACAGCACCAGTCTTTTATTCCCCACGTCATGGGCTACGGTAAGTACTTCACGTTTCATGCAATTAAGATTTCATGTCAATTTACCTTATTGCTTTTACCGGTTTAATACAATGAAGTTTTTATCTCCCGAGAGTTACTTCCCGTATAAGGGAGTTTTTTATTGTAATGTACTATGCATTATGCAGAACAATATTATGATGCACTTGTTCACGAGACATGACACACTCAAAAGGATATATGCAATATGCATTGCTAAAGAGAATTCGGTTGGCCAAAGCGCTCTGCCAACATAAATACCTTAGAGTGTACTTATTATTACAGTATGAACGTCCAATAATGCCCGTGTTACTGAGCTATCTGTATATGCAAAATAACTTACAGGAAAGAGAAACTAAGTAGTATTCTGTATAGTATATTTATTAATTGGGTAACGATAATTTGGATTTACAGCGGGGTGTATGGGTCCCGGAATGAAGTTTTGCAGCCCTACTGCCAGATCTAATTTCAGTAGAAATCCAAGGACGTGATGACTTGGTAATTACCATTACCTACCACTGGAAATTACGATACCTAATTGTAATTTCAATATTAATTAACCCAGTATTCTAATTTTTATACTTCAGTTAACTAATGTGTTGTACAAGTATAAGTTTCCTCTAAGTTAAATAAAGTAATTTAATACCTAATTATTATAACCTCTCTGGGGCTCACTATTTCATTTTATTTACAATGGTGAATAGTATCCAGGATTTCATTCTAAATGCGATGTTCAAGTTCAGTCACAGTGCAAGCAAAATAAACATACCTTATGTGAAATACGAAGTAATCCATGATACTGTCATGACTGGGTAAATCAGTTAAAGTAGATTTAAATAAGCCGCAGCATACCAAAAAGGGTGAAATGTATACCTAGAGATGTATAAATTAGTAGGGACAAAAATTCGCATGCATAATATATTTCTCCGACATTTGACTGTAGTCTACGTACAACTATTTGCTGTGGCCGACTACTTAAGCCGGAGTTATGATCTGGTTGTTGTCGGTGGATCACCAAAATATGTACGCGGTCTCCCGTGCTTATAGTTTGGCAATCTGAATTCTAGCTGGAAGGGATCTGTTACGTTACAATACTATAGTTATATACAGACAGGGCATACTGATAACCACGTAAAATCTACTTTAAATATTATCTCTAGTGTAGCATGAAAAGAGTACATAACATAATGAATTCATGGATATTCAGTATTCTAACTTTTACCACGGGAGAAAGAACCATGTAATTAAATTAGTGGAATATAAATTACTGTGTATCTAATTTATTCCACAGTCTGGGAAAATCTCGAAAGCAAAGAAAACTATTTAGGATATTATGATTTCTTTTATCTCTATGTGCCCTCATCAACTCCACGGGGCTCCCACATAAGTACTCTAGTATTTCAGAATGAGAGTAGATACCACCTGGAATCCGTTGCAACTACTAACATTATTGTTCTAAGATTTAAATGATCTTAATTTATTATTGTAGGACATTCCTTCATTTGATGGCAAATAATTTGATTGATAGTAACCGAAAAACGTTTCCAATTTATTTTTTGAATTATTGTGTAAGGTCCGAGTTAAAAGATTCTTATCTAGGACAATTTTTGCTACTTCAAGACACAAATACAATCTCTTTATTTGGAAATTTTATTACATTAATTCTCGCTTACTAACTCATGTATTTTTCGCACGATTTTGCTCTTTCCGAAGCCCATCCATAACCTTCCACATTGAATGCCTCATCAAAAGGGCATTTAGGAAACTTTTGTAAGTAGCTTGGCATGATTTATCTGCCAAAACTGCTTATACAAGAGGAAGTGCTGAATTAACCATTCCTTCTGCCCTGCCTGCCTCCTGTTGGCTACAAATACACAGCCACAAGTATGTCCAGTTGCCTATTTCGACTTTGGATGTTCTCTCAACTTCTCTCTGAATTACTATACTTGACTCAAATTAGTACATTTTATCGTTGAGTAGGGATTATGAATGTGAAATAATTTAGCACAGAGTATTAGCCATATACTATAGTTTTATGAAGATTAATTTGCAATGAAATTCACTGTTATCTGAGTATATTTTACTAATGATTGACCACGTAAGTAAAATTTTGCAGATGACAAATTAGCAGTGAAAGTTTAAGATTGATTTAAGTAATAATTTCGTTGACAGTAATTACAATGTCAACAAAATAGTGTAATTGACAGAAAAATTTGAAGAAAACGACCTTGCAAATGATTCTGCAGTGAAGGATTCTGCAGATCCGGCGAAAATTGTAATTGACGTTGGCGGGTTGAAAGTTGTAGGTTTTCTTGAAGAATTCGGAGCTGCTAGTGTGGAAGGAGCTTGCCTGCGTTCTATTTAGGTTGACGCATTCATCGGTAGGCACGAACATTTTTTGAAGTCATTAGTGCGAATAAGAAATAGGGTTACGTCTACTCATATATTCCTTTTAATTTCTAGGAAAATTAATTGTGACCTAGTTGGGAGAAAGTTTTTTAACTGACTTTAAAAGAAGTGCTACAAAATTTACTTAAAAAGTGTAATATGATTATCAACATGGCATCAAAGACGGCTTAGCAAATACTTATGAAAAGAAGTCAAGTCTTATTTTAATATGTGGCCATGTAGGGAGTAGAGTACAGTTTGTAATTTTTAATTCTAATGGGAAAAGTGAAAGTGAGACGGGGAGAAAGTTTTAAAGATTACTAATGAAAGCAAATGCTGCTGCGGTCGTAAAATTGGAAATGTAAACTGAATATCTTAGAAAAGATAGTGCCTGAAGCATAGAAAGACAAACAAAAGTGACAGAATGTAAGTTTAGGAAAATAATTGTAGATTCGAGCCACGGCATAACTCAGAGTTGTGTGCACTGTGTGGTGGTGTTATGGTGTTACACTACATAGGTATCTCAATATTGTATTTAAAATTCAAGAGTGTAATTACAATTAGTGAAAGTTATTTTTCAAGTGTATTCTGTTAAGTAAGATTCATATTCCTATGCATGCATAGTAGGATTTAGCATTAAGACTTTATTGCTTCCTGCCATCATCATTTGTTCTTTTGAATATTTAATAGAGCGTGCTGACTTTGTTACTAAAAGTTGACGGAGGGAAATGGAAAAGTCTTTAAATTGAACAGAAAATGGTTTTACTTATAGTATAACAGAGTATCCTTCTGTTTGCAAGTTCGCATAACTCATAAAGTATTCATGCTTCATGAATACTCATCCTTGTAGTTGTTTGTACACGCTCTGCTCTCCTGCTGTAGACATTCGCCTTTAGTTCTAGTCAGGGAAAGCTACTTGCTATAATAAAAAAGTAAAAGCATGTTATGAATATTTGTGTCCTGGCCCACTTCTCACTCTTTGCCTCCAAGAACCGGAACCAACTGTTCGCCTAGTCGGAGGGGAGTGCATTGTCAGACACATAGTTGGAACACTCTCTGGAATGTGCTCAGACTTTATTGGACGCTGGTGATTCTTCATTTAGTTACAGCCACAAATTACATCGACTCACGCCTAGCGAGTGACTCTGCTTTCACTACTTTCTCCGTCGCTAGAAACCATGGGGTAATCGAAATCAGATACGGAAAATTTATTAACAATGAGGGGAGAAGAAAGAAATGACATAATAATTCGTTTTAAATTATTGTGCTCTTGTTTCCTTTGGGCTATAGACACTTAGGATATCTTTGGCTCTGAGAATGCTTTAATGATACCCCTATCTCTATTTATGAGCAATTTCTATAAAAAATGATGCCTAAATACACTTTTCACTCATCGATTCCCCATAAGACACGCTGTTTCCTCTTTTCAGCGTCAATCTTTCAATGCATCCGCGTCAATTGCTCAGATGGATACGGCGGAGACAGTTATGGATATTTTCCCCATGGTCTTAGAACATGTTGGGCATCCGGATGAGCATGGCAGGTAGTGAGTGCAGTTACTTTACTTTATACTTTAACAACGACCTTTCATTTTACCTTATTGTCTTACACACAGCTGTAACTGGACGTGGACAAACTTAATGGCTTTCCTTCGATATAAAATAGATAAACAAAAGTGCACCGTCCTTTCTTAATGTTAGCACACAATTTATAGATTTATAGTCTTAATAACATTCGATAGACTTCATGACATGACTAAATCAAATTACCGTCCACATTGTCTTCTTTCTCCACCAGTTAGTACGCATTTCCTTCCATTAGCACTCCTACATAAAATATGCTAAGCTATAAAGTATGCTACAGACATGTGCACTGCCAGACTGCCACTGCACCAACGTAAATATTTTCCACTTCAAATCAAACTACATTTTTATTTACAATTTCTTTCTCGCTACTTTCACCGACTTTCTTTTGCGCAATAAAATTTTTGACTACCTAAGGAGATACTATATATGCAACGTGTTCGATCTATGTCAACAATTTATGATACCCTCTGCATTCTATGTCCTTTGGCACAAACATCTATGTATACGGATGTATTTAAGTGACGTTTCCCAACCTAAATGAATATCCTCGTAGGCACGTTACCTGTGGTGCAATAAAATTGTCTGCAATATAGAAAGCATGTGCATTAAATATATTGCTACCCAAAAATTTATGTCTCCTTTCCCATAAGGCAAACTATCAGATACAGGGTTGACCATCAAGACTCTTGCTTTTCGACAGAAGGCTCTATAGTCCAGTCTATGACCGATTAGTCTGTTAAATGCCAACGGAATGGTCTATGTGGAAAAATACTTGTGAAAAGTCGTCAGCCAATCCAGTAATTGAAAGCCAAGACATGAAATTTACCCAATTCTTAATTGCCCTTCGTTTTATTGATTTATATTTTACACTGGCAGAAAGTTTACTTCCTTTTAAGCACATCGTTTTACAATTAGAGTTTATGTTCATCCATTAAAATGATAAGTTAGGGCCAGTTAAGAAATTGATTGCCATTCTGCTACGATGCTAGTATTTTTACGGGAAGTGCTTTGACACTTTTACTTTCCCCTGCATTCTTAAAGTATTAGTTATTGCCATCAACATAAAAGGTTACCGTATTACTTTAATTGTTGGAAATTTTTCGCCAATATTTGTATTATGTTTCCATTTGCATTAGTAAGAGAAAACTGAAGTAGAAAAGGTATTTCGTTACATTTTGAGCTCTCAAGAATGTACTAAAATTTGTAACTTTGTGGACCACACTGTAAGCTACCTATGACTTTTGGAAATTGGGTGCCTCTGTAAAAAATGAAATTGCTGTGATCGATAACTCACAGACACTGAAACGTTGGTACATTAAAAAGGTATAGGTAGAAGGTGTATATGATACATATAGTAAATGTTATTTTCTGGAAAAACACTTATGCTCCCTGCTAACACATGAAATCCTAATCTGTTTGTTGTTGGAAATGTAATTTGGAAAAGCTGCCTCCTGTCTCATCAAGGAAATTCTAAAGCATTCTCCAGAACGTGCACACATGGTTGTCGAATGTGGTAGTCTTGGTCTAAGTACATAGAATACATTATTACTTATTCAATTTGACTTTCTTACTTTCAGGCACAATTCACTTTCTCTCGTTTTCTTTGGTCTATTCACTCTCCATCTTCTTTACTAGTAGCTTTTACATTTCTATTCCTACGGGTAGCATTCTATGGTATTTGAAACAAGCTGTTAAAATTATTATGCTTTTAAATACTCTACTTATATAAAATAATTTCATCTCCTTATAACATCAACCCGACATCATCCCGTACTACTATATTGTACCCCATTACCTGAAAATGTCAAAGCTAACCATTATAACATTGTATACCACACATTACGTATAATATACTTACATTGTCACATAATATATGACTGTGGGACGAAATACGAATCGCCTGATAGGTTAAAGGTATATAATAAATGAGTAGGAGACCGAAAAAGGTGATTTTGTCGGCGAAATAAATTGGGTTTACATTTTGGTTTTCGTCCAAGAGTACATTTCTCAATGGTTATATTATAAATGTTGGTTAATCAAAGCAACTGTAATGAAATTGAGTGAATAAACAATTCGTACAGGATAGAAAACCCATCAATTGAGACTTTCTAAAACAAACATCGAAGAAGTGCCATAGGGCTCTTAAGTATAGTTGGTAAAAGCTAAAACTTTAATCAAGGCAGCAAAAGTATTTATTAGTTGGAGCTGTAAGAAAAGACAATAAAAACGAAAGTTGTCGGGAATTATCTCAGCTCATTTCCATTGTGATAGCTCGTGAAACAAAGTAAAATAACTAAATTGCTTTAAGAAGGAATCCAACCAAATTCATTGTGTGCATATTTTTCAAGAAAATGTAATTCTCCAATAGGTAAAAAATGCCCAGCCGTATCTAAAGAAAGCCCAAGTATCAAAAAAAGTAAATAAAACCGTCTTATTAACTATTGATTGCAAGTATGAACTTAAGTTGACCTTCAGCAAGGTCCTTATCAGCAAATTCCTGATTCCTGACTATATGTTTTCAATATACTTTTGATTTAATGTGTAGACCATAAATAAAATTTGTTCTTGCTCTACGAAATTCACCACTCGTGCTACGGCGTTGGTACTTTTCAATGTCCCTGAAGCCATTGAAGGAATTATGTACTGTAAGTAACTACATTATAAATTACTACTTTTACAGCCCAATAACAACATCAACAAGCAAGAAATTGTTGATGT